>PGTU02013611.1:0-13737 GCA_002896215.2 Cicer echinospermum
CCATCTTTGGTCCCACTTGCTGTCTCTTCCCATATGTTGCTTTGTTGTGTTACTGCTACTCTCTCTTCGATTTATGACTTGGACCTTGAATTACTTTGAAATCCATGTATGATCATCTTATAATTTTTTTTATGTTGGTTGTTTTTACCTCAAACACCATCTTTTAGTTGACCGTATATTTATGATTCATAATAAGATTGAATCACAAGTTGAAATAGGTCTTCTGATTCACGATTTGAATCTTGATTCGATTAACTTCGGTTGTGCCTATTTCTTATTTAATGAATGGACACAAAAGAAATGCATAGCCCAATATATGGTCTCAAGAAACAGGGAACAACATGCCAAGTTTTCTTCATGTCTGAATGTATTATGGCTTTTTCTGATCAATAATTTCTAAAGGCTGTTTTATAACCATATTAAAGGTTTTTTATTTTTTATTTATTATTATTATTTCTTATCAGTTTTTTGAATGTATCAGGTGCTATACGCGTAGGAAGAACCATGCATCGTCGTAAATTTCATTACGACCAAGAATCAAAGTCAGGACCTAAGACACCTCAGTTTCCCAATAATACAAGCACAGAAGTCTTCGGAAACCAATAATATGTTTCTTCGTCTTCAGATGATGAAAGTAACATCGGCCTATTTGAACTACCCTGGATCCTCCTCGATGTAAACCTCCGGTGCGCCACCAAACAAACCTTCACCTCAAGTTCATCTCTAGAGGTTTGCCGCAGTTGGTGGCTTTATTCTAGTGTCAAAGTGTGCTTCCTGTTATAAATGGAGGCTGAGTTCCAACAAAGGAAAAAATATGAAGAAATACGTGAATATATCCTTCAACAATCCTTTTGTTTGTCAAATAAGCTCGTGAGTGGCGACCTGATGTATCTTGTGAGATCCAGAGATATTTCTCAGGATGGCAGTAGGATTTGGGCTATTGATAAAGCAAAACATTGCAGCAGCCTCCAGATGGAATGGCAGCGGTTGCTACGAATCAGAGGTGAAGGAAGCAGCAAATTGCAGATCGTATGATGCATTATTGGTCATTTTTTATCTGTTATTATATAGAAGATAGCCTTATACAGTGATAAGATACATGCTCCCCATTCTTACGAATTTTTTGGGTTAGAAAGTCTACACTCATGGAAGTTCTAATTTGTTTGTCATCATTTTGACAGTGTTCTGATTTTTTAATTTTTCAGGATACTATGTTGCACCATTAGGCAAGAGATTGCGCTCAAATGTTAGAGTCCAGAAGTATGTTCCTGCTGCTTCTGTTTTACTATCTCTGAAATGTGACCTTGAAAGTTAGCTTGTCTTAATTGAATTATTGTCATCATTATTAAAAATTGTTCTTGATCGTTCTTATATTTTGTTCTTGGTGCTTGTATCTTTAGGTTCTTGATGATCATCCACAGTACATGACAGATGGTGTGACTCTTTCACGGTTCTCATGTTCAAAATACCTAAGCCATTGCAAAAAACTAGTGAGGAAGCGCCCTTCTAGATCTGTCGAACCTGAAGCAAGGTACATAACTTTTTTAACAAAATCATACGTAAGGGTTCAAAAGCATTAAATTTTTATGGTGGTAAAGTGAATTTTCTCTACTATTACTTTATATATCTCTTATCACCGTTGCATGTTTAGTACCATCCATTTGGATGTTATTTTTTACTTCATCTTTAATCCCTAAAAGTGTTATATTTTGTGATTCGTCGTGTATTTTCCAATGGTAAGTATGATTTTTACACGGCTAAGCTAATGACATAAATTCTCATATGCATATAATGAATCAAATAGTAAATGTTAATCTAGCATGGTAGCACCCTCTTTTTGAATGAAATGTTGGTACTGAGGATTTTGTGCCATGTTATCATGGTGGATATGTGTGATGCAGTGTGTTCTCCAGCTTGGGTAGGTCCAGAAGACAGTACTAAATATCGAATGAGAGAGACTGGGGCTTCCTGATCCATGCAATGATTCTGACCCTGTCAGCCGTCCTGCAAAGAAGCAAGCAACTCAGAGTTCCCTCCATAAAGATGCAGTCTAGTAAGAAGAAATATCGTTTAACAAGTTAAAACAAAAGCGACCTAATGCAAAACACGTTACCCCCTTTTTTTGCGTTGCTCTTGGTGTAAGATTGCATCTTCCTCTGTAAATTTGTCTTACAAATAGAGAAATCTGTTATTCTTTTGATTAGTAAACCGAGTGTTGAAAATGAACTGCTTCTTGAGATGAAAGGTATATAGCTTGGCATGTATTTTGAGGTATGATCTGAGCATGCCCAAAAAAAGTGTGGAAAACAATGTGTAGAATATGTAAGTTTGGCGTTAAAAGTATTTGATATTAATCATACACTCATTGGCCCTAGTTGTCCTAGTGTTTTGAGTTCGCTAGACGTGGTTAACTGAGAACATCAATATCTTGGTATTCCTAGTAAAAAATTATTTTGCATCAGTTAAACTGCGTTATAGACTTATAGTTTATAGGATTATTGAATAGTCCTACAGTCCAAAGAATATTGTATTCGATTTCTTTAAATTGGGAAAATTCGTCCTTGAACTTGAAACCAGGGAGGGGTATCATGAGCTTGTCCAGTTGCCTATTTTTATGGTCAAATTGTGTAGTAGGAATTTAGACTGCGTTCAAAGATGTAATTGGTTTTGATATGTGAAAGTTCATTTCGCAATGCAAATAAAAAAATTGAAACATCCTTTGATATTTATGTCAACACATGGCTATTAATTTGTATATGAACAAAGAAAAAATCAAGCGAAGCCCAAGAGAGATCTTCTGCACTTCAAGTTGTGGAGTTGGAATTTGGATCATTACAAACAAAATTCATAAACACTAGTATTCATATTGAAAATTTGATATACATTCAATTCAAGGGGTTACAAATCTTGGCTGGATACTTGAATTCTTCAAAGATGCATGAATATGCATACATGATAGGTAACCTTAAACTTGACTTGTATGTGGCTGCCTCATTTGATGTTGTCAAACCAACAAAAGGAAAACATTAAATTGAACTATATAAGCACTCTGCCCGTTATAGTCTCCCCAGCGATGACGTGCTTGATCGGCTTTCATATCCCCCAGAGGTGCCAGACAAAGAATTGGATTCACTCATATTGTCCTACAACAAAGCAAAACATATATATAATTCAATATTGATTTGATATTGTCAATGTGATATTATTATCTCTATATATAAAAGGAAGCATTAATAATGAATGAATGACTCACTTGATTTGAGGAAGCTGTGGAATTGATGAAATAGTTACCGCTACCTCTGGATTAAATGCTGCACCACCACCTCTATACATCATCATAGGCATATTTTCATCAGCAAATATTCTGAGTTTGTTGACTCAGGCAACACAACTCTTACCAAGATCGGTCTATCTTTTCTCCTCATTTCAGCACACTGAAGAGAAAAGTTTAGCGAAAACAGCTGTTCAATTAGGCCAATATTGTACAGCAGGATCAAGCATCTCAGCAAAAGTTCCCTTCTCAATAGATCTTCCAACATGATGAGTCAAACCCATTGGTGGCTTGGCTGTTACCAATTGTAAAAGCATGATTCCAAGTGAGTAAATATCAGATTTGATGCCAAAGCATACCAGTTTGCTGGTACTCAGGATCAATGTAACAGAAAGTTCCTGCAGTTGATGTCATGCGGTACTGAGTAACAGTGTCTTGAACAAAGGAGGAACAAGCCTTGCCAAACCAACATCACCTATCTTGCTCACATAGTTTTCGTCGAGCAAAATACATTTCCAGGCTTTAAGTCACGATGTACGATGGTTCTGGCTTAGCCTGGTGAAGGAAAAGGAGTCCGGTGGCTATCTCAGCAGCAATTTGAAAATCTCAACTGCCAAGGAAGAGGTGGTGACTTACCTCTCCTGAAAAGACAATCATCCAAACTTCCATTAGCCATGTATTCATACACTATGCAACCACTCATTTCAGCACACTGAAGAGAAAGTTTAGCGAAATGCAAGGCGTGTTCAATAGGCCAATCTTGTACAGCAGGATCAAGCATCTCAGCAAAAGTTCCCTTCTCAATAGATCTTTCAACATGATGAGTCAAACCCATTGGTGGCTTGGCTGTTACCAATTGTAAAAGCATGATTCCAAGTGAGTAAATATCAGATTTGATGCCAAGCATACCAGTTTGCTGGTACTCAGGATCAATGTAAACAGAAAGTTCCTGCAGTTGATGTCATGCGGTACTGATAACAGTGTCTTGAACAGAAGGAGGAACAAGCCTTGCCAAACCAACATCACCACCTATCTTGCTCACATAGTTCGTCGAGCAAAATGTTTCCAGGCTTTAAGTCACGATGTACGATGTTCTGGCTTAGCCTGGTGAAGGAAAAGGAGTCCGGTGGCTATCTCAGCAGCAATTTGAAATCTCAACTGCCAAGGAAGAGTGGTGACTTACCTCTCCTGAAAAGACAATCATCCAAACCCATTAGCCATGTATTCATACACTATGCAACCAAATTCTGGACATGCTCCTAAAAGAAGCACCATGTTGGATGCCTAATACAACTCAACACTTCAACTTCCTGGTTAAATTGTGCCCTTCCTTGAGCAGCATCTGATTTCAACACTTTAATAGCAACCTGTGTATGATCAAGTTCACACTTGAAAACAGGACCATACCCTCCTTCACCAATCTTGAGTGTGTCTGAAAACCGTTTTTTCGCGTCTTCAATTTCCTCAATGCTGTATCTTCTGTACCTTGCAGTGGTGCCGTGTGTGAAATGAAAAGAATCTTCTGATTTCTTCCTCTGATTTGCTTCTATTTCGCTTTTTCTTTCGACATTCATTCTTTTTTGCGCTTCCAGCACTGCAATTCTCTGAGATGCTTCAGCTGCCTTGAGTGCAGCTTTACACTTTTTCTTGTTCCATCTCTACCATAGCCATTGCTGCTCCTTCACCTTCTCTTGCTCTTCTAACTTCTTTTCTTCTTCTGATTTCCAACGTTGAAGTTCAATGCCTTCTGTTTTGCTGTGAGAGCTTCCTTGCAAGCTGAACTGTATATTATATCAATATTTTATTAATATAATATAATTTTATTTATTTATTTGTTAAAAAAAAACCAAACACATAGTAACATTTCCTAAAAAAACATTTTCGTATATCAGTAGCATTTAGGAATAATGAAAATTTGTTTTTGTTGTTTAAAAAAAAAAATCAAGTTATCCTCTAATATTAAAAATCCATAATTATTTTTAAAGTAGTTACTAAAATATAATTATTTTTAAAATATAGAGAATAGTATTTATTAATCATTATTAATTTCAACCACTTTTTACCAATCTTTTTGATGATTGATGTGACTTTAATTGAATTGTCTCATGTCAATGCAAAATTTGTAAGAGTAAATATAACTAATGTATATATATGGTGTAATTAATTTAAGGAAATATTGAATAAAAATTTTAATTATACCTTTATTTTGTAAAATAACTAAATTTTTAAATAAGTGTTTAATTCTCCAATGTTATAAGCAGGAATTAGTCACTAATACTACTCAATTCATTCTAAAATAAGTGTAGATTATTATTACTTCCATCCTTTTAAGTACATTATTGGTAGTTCTTTTTCTACTTGATAGTTATATATATATAAGTTACAATATATAAAATTATCAACAATACTATATTTGATCTTTTTTTAAATATAATATTAAATTTTGATAGCGCACACACCAATTGAATTAACCGTAAACATATGATATATGTTAGTACAAATTAGTTTTAGTAGTAGTATAGATTATTAAGTGCAGTGGAATAGAAAGTTTCGTTGGTTTTCCGAGGTAAAGTAACAAATCGTTGCAAACTCTCTCTCATAAATCTTTGTCAAACGTGCTTTCCTTGCTTTCTCTTCTTCAAAGGTTCTCTCGATCCCTCTTTTCTATTTTAGATCATAGATTTCACCCTTCCGTTCTGTTTTTGAAATTAACCTCTACAATTTCTTTGATCTTATCTTCATAATAATATTTTCTGATCTGATCTGATTTTTTTTTTGCCACAGGTTTACGCACAGGATCTTAACTTTAGCAGAGGCTTTGTTTTCCACCTCCCTCTTACTAGGTATATCTTTGAATGTCAAGGTTTGATTGGTATCTCCTACCCTACATTGTTTCTGTTTTTCAACCTTGATGCATTGGATTAATCGCTAGGGTCAGATTTTGATTAGTTTTTACTTTATTTGTGAGATGTTTTAATTAATACTAGTAGTATAAGTTTACTTACATTAAATGTTTGTAATCTTATAGGTGTTTTATGGGTAACTTAAATGTGTGAGCTTTTGAAAATTTGAGATGCTTAAGCTAATGAATGAGGAAGTGGTTCCTTGATATATCCAAGGCAAATTTATTGTTGATCTTTGTTTGGTTTAAATGGGGTTATTCTGTTGTTGCTATGTGTTTAGGGGAAAATGGCAATAACATCAAATATTTATTCAAGACCAAGCCTTTAACTCATTATTAAAACTAAAGGGTTTAACTAGAACCAAACCACAAGTTGTTGGATATTTTCTTGTGTCAGTTATCTATGTTATACCTTTTGAGCTATGGATTTTACTATGTCGATTTCTAATTTAGTTGCTTGGTTCTCTTATGCTTAGAGCTGGGTTTGAATTAAATCAGAATAGGCGAATCTAGGTCCTTTTCAACCTTCTATATCTGGTTATGTTATTATAGACAGTTTCTGACTTTCTGTTCTTTTTCTTGTCAAATTAAATTTGCATTCTGAGAGGATTAGATACACATTCCAAAACAGTTTAAATTTTGGCAATTTTTGCTCTGTTATGTGAAACCTTGTTTGAGTTTGTGCTAGCTTTTTAGATTGTTTCCAAGTTTGCAACCCAATTTGTAAGGACCAAAATAAGTTTCCTAACCTATGTCTTAAACTATCCATCCACCTTCTGTAGAGGTTGTGAATGTTGTGATGCTGAATGTTATTACTACCACGTGATTCATGTGACACATATCTTGATTAAAAACAAAAATCATATGCAATCCATACAGATCGAATCATGAATCTCTTTGGACCTGAATCGCAACATGAATCCCAATTCGCATGAATCATGAATATTGCTGAATTGAAACATGCAAGTTACATTGTGGGTGCGGCCCCAAAAAAGACCAAGCTGCATGATCTGGTTTCTAAAAGGCCCCACTAGGGTTATTTTGCAAAATTTCCAATTTTAATGGGACATAATCAGCCAAAATCAGCGAAAATCAAACGTTCAAATAACTTAATTCAGGTTCACAAACGAACAGCTGCAGCATAGTCATTGGTCCTCATTCCCTCCAGTGCTTCGGATTGTTACTTTCTCTATTATTTTATGTTTCTGTTCCCCTTGTCTTGTTTGAAGACAGTACTCCTCCATCTTGGTCCCACTTGCTGTCTCTTCCCATATGTTGCTTTGTTGTGTTACTGCTACTCTCTCTTCGATTTATGACTTGGACCTTGATTACTTTGAAATCCATGTATGATCATCTTATAATTTTTTTATGTTGGTTGTTTTTACCTCAAACACCATCTTTTAGTTGACCGTATATTTATGATTCATAATAAGATTTGAATCACAAGTTAGAAATAGGTCTTCTGATTCACGATTTGAATCTTGATTCGATTACCTCGGTTGTGCCTATTTCTTATTTAATGAATGGACACAAGAAGAAATGCATAGCCCAATATATGGTCTCAAGAAACAGGACAACATGAAAGTTCTCTTCATGTCTTGAATTTATTATGCTTTTGCCTGATCAATAATTTCATAAGGCTTGTTTTATAACAATATTTAGGTTTTTTTATTTTTTATTTTTATTATTATTTCTTTTTATCAGTTTTTTGAATGTATCAGGTGCTATACTTCTAGGAAAACCAAATGCATCGTGGTAAATTTTCACTTACACCCAAGAATCAAGTCAAGGACCTAGCAGCCTCAAGTTTTCCCAATAATCAACACAGAAGTCTTCCGGAACCAATATATGTTTCTTCGTCTTCAGATGATGAAAGTAACCCAATTGAACTTACCCCTGATCCTCCTCGATGTAAACCTCCGGTGCGCCCACGAAACAAACCTTCACCTTCAAGTTCATCTTCTAGAGTTTTGCCAGCAGTTGGTGCTTTCACTGTTCAATGTGCTTCCTGTTATAAATGGAGGCTGATTCCAACAAAGGAAAAAATATGAAGAAATACGTGAATATATCCTTCAACATCCTTTTGTTTGTCAAAAAGCTCGTGAGTGGCGACCTGATGTATCTTGTGATGATCCAGAGGATATTTCTCAGGATGGCAGTAGGATTTGGGCTATTGATAAGCCAAACATTGCACAGCCTCCAGTATGGATGGCAGCGGTTGCTACGAATCAGAGGTGAAGGAAGCAGCAAATTTGCAGATACGTATGGATTCATTATTGGTCATTTTTTTATCTGTTATTATTATAGAAATAGCCTTATACAGTGATACGATACCACTGCTCCCCATTCTTTACGAATTTTTTGGGTTAGAAAGTCTACACTCATGGAAGTTCTAATTTGTTTGTCATCATTTTGACAGTGTTCTGATTTTTTAATTTTTCAGATACTATGTTGCACCATCAGGCAAGAGATTGCGCTCAATGGTAGAGGTCCAGAAGTATGTTCCTGCTGCTTCTGTTTTACTATCTCTGAAACGTGACCTTGAAAGTTAGCTTGTCTTAATTGAATTATTGTCATCATTATTAAAAATTGTCTTTGATCGTTCTTATATTTTGTTCTTGTGCTTGTATCTTTAGGTTCTTGATGGATCATCCACAGTACATGACAGATGGTGTGACTCTTTCACGGTTCTCATTTCAAATACCTAAAGCCATTGCAAGAAAACTATGTGAGGAAGCGCCCTTCTAGATCTGTCGAACCTGAGCAAGGTACATAACTTTTTTAACAAAATCATACGTAAGGGTCAAAAGCATTAAATTTTTTATGGTGGTTAAAGTGAAATTTGTCTATTACTTTATATATCTTTATCACCGTTGCATGTTTAGTACCATCCATTTTATGTTATTTTTTACTTCATCTTTAATCCCTAAAAGTGTTATATTTTGTGATTCGTCGTGTATTTTTTCCAATGGTAAGTATGATTTTTTTACACGGCTAAGCTAATGACATAAATTCTCATATGGCAATATAATGAATCAAATAGTAAATGTTTAATCTAGCATGGTAGCACCCTCTTTTGAATGAAATGTTGGTACTGAGGATTTTTGTGCCATGTTATCATGGTGATATGTGTGATGCAGTGTGTTCTCCAGCTGGGTAGGTCCAGAAGACAGTACTAATTCGAATGAGAGAAGACTGGGGCTTTCCTGATCCATGCAATGATTCTGACCCTGTCAGCCCGTCCTGCAAAGAAGCAAGCAACTCAGAGTTTCCCTCCATAAAGATGCAGTCTAGTAAGAAGAAATATCGGTTTAACAAAGTTAAAACAAAAGACCTAATCAAAAAACACGTTACCCCCTTTTTTTTTGCGTTGCTTTTGGGTGTAAGATTGCATCTTCCTCTGTAATTTGTCTTACAAATAGAGAAATCTGTTATTCTTTTGGATTAGTAAACCGAGTGTTGAAAATGAAACTGCTTCTTGAGATGAAAGGTATATAGCTTGGCATGTATTTTGAGGTATGATCTGAGCAATCCAAAAAAAGTGTGGAAAACAATGTGTTTATAGAATATGTAAGTTTGGGTTAAAAAGTATTGAATATTAATCATACACTCAATGCCCTAGTTGTGCCAGTCTTTTTGAGTTCGCTAGACTGGTTAACTGAGAACATCAATATCTGGTATTCTATAAAAAATTATTTTGCACAGTTAAACTGCGTTATAGACTTTATAGTTTAAGGATATTAGAGATTAGTCCATAGTCCAAAGATATTGTATTCCGATTTCTTTTAAATGGGAAAATTCGTCCTTAACTTGAAACCAGGAGAGGGGTATCATGAGCTTGTCCAGTTGCTATTTTTATGTTCCAAATTGTGTAGTAGAATTAGGGACCTGCCGTTCAAACCATTGTAATTTCGGTTTCTTTGCGATATGTGAAGTCATTTCGCAATTGCAAATAAAAAAATTGAAACATCCTTTATTTATGTCACACACTATGGCTATAATTTGTATATGAACAAAGAAAAAATCAAGCGAAGCCCAAGAGAGATCTTTCTTGCACTTCAAGTTGTGGAGTTGGATTTGATTATTACAACAACAAAATTCATAACACTAGTATTCATTATTGAAAAAAAATTTTGATATTACATTCAATTTCAAAGGGTTACAAATCTTTGGCTGGGATACTGTTGGAATTCTTCAAAGATGCATGAAATGCATACATGAGTACAGTAACCTGAAACTTGACTGTATGTGGCTGCCTCATTGATGTTGTCAAACCAACCAAAAGAAAACATTAAAATTAACATAGTGCCACTCTGCCTTTATAGTCTCCCCCAGCGATGACGTGCTTGATCGGCTTTCATATCCCCCAGAGGTCCAGACAAAGAATTGGATTCACTCATATTTCCCTAACAAAGCAAAAAACATATATATAATTCAATATTGATTTGATATTGTCAATGTGATATTATTATTCTCATATATAAAAGGAAGCTTAATAATGAATGAATGACTCACTTGATTTGAGAAGCTGTGGAATTGATGAAATAGTTACCGCTACCTCTGGGATAAAATCTGCACCACCACTCTCTATACATCATCATAGGCATATTTTTCATCAGCAAATATCTGAGTTTGTTGAGCTCAGGCAACACAACTTTACCAAATGGGTCTATCTTTTTTTCTCATTTCAGCACACTGAAGAGAAAGTTTAGCGAATGCAAGGCGGTGTTCAATAGGCCAATCTTGTACAGCAGGATCAAGCATCTCAGCAAAAGTATCCCTTCTCAATAGATCTTCCAACATGATGAGTCAAACCCATTGGTGGCTTGGCTGTTACCAATTGTAAAAAGCATGATTCCAAGTGAGTAAATATCAGATTTGATCCGAAGCATACATTGTCTGGTACTCAGATCATAGTAACAGAAAGTTCCTGCAGTGGATAGGTCATTCGGTAGCTGAGTAACAGTGTCTCTCGAACAGAAGGAGAGAACAAGCCTTGCCAAACCAACATCACCTATCTTGCTCACATAGTTTCGGTCGAGCAAAAATGTTTCCAGCTTAAGTCACGATGGTACGATTGGTCTGGCTTAGCCTGTGAAGGAAAAGGAGTCCGCTGGCTTATCTCAGCAAGCAATTATGAAATCTAACACCCAAGAAGAGGTGGTGACTTACCTCTCCTGAAAAGACAATCATCCAAACTCCATCCTTAAGCCAGTATTCATACACTATGCAAACCAAATTCTGGACATGCCTTCCTAAAAAGAAGCACCATGTGGATGCCTAATACAACTCAACACTTCAACTTCCTGGATTAAATTGTGCCCTTCCTTGACGCAGCATCTGATTTCAAACACTTCATAATAGCAACCTGTCCATATCAGTTCACACTTGGCATAAAACACGGACCATACCCTCCCTTCACGCAATCTGAGTGTGTCTGAAAACCGTTTTTGTCGCGTGCTCAATTTCCTCAATGCTGTATTCTTCTGTACCTTTGCGTAGTGGGCCGTTGAATGAAAAGAATCTTCTGATTTCTTCCTCTGATTTGCTTCTATCGCTTTTTTTATCGACATCATTCTTTGTTTGCCTTCCACGCACTGCAATTCTCTGAAATTGCTCAGCTGCCCCTTGGATGCAGCTTTACACTTTTCTTGTCACATCTCTACCATAGCCATGCTGCCTCCTTCACTTCTCTTGCTTCTTCTACTTCTATTTCCTTCTGATTTCCAACGTTGTTTTGAAGTTCAATTGCCTCTGGTTTGCTTTGAAGCTTCCTTGCAAGTGACTGTATATTAATCAATATTTATAAATATATAATTTATTTATTTATTGGTTTAAAAAAAAAACCAAACACATAGTAAACATTCTAAAAAAACATCGTATATCAGTTAGCATTTAGGAATAATGAAAATTTGTTTTTTGTTTAAAAAAAAAACCAAGTTATCCTCTAAATATTAAAATCATAATTATTTTAAAGTAGTTACTAAAATGATAATTATTTTAAAATATAGAGAATAGTATTTATTAATCATTATTAATTTCAACCACTTTTACCAATCTTTTTGATGATTGATGTGACTTTAATTGAATTGTCTCATGTCAATGCAAAATTTGTAAGAGTAAATATAACTAATGTATATATATGGTGTAATTAATTTAAGGAAATATTGAATAAAAATTTTAATTATACCTTTATTTTGTAAAATAACTAAATTTTTAAATAAGTGTTTAATTCTCCAATGTTATAAGCAGGAATTATCACTAATACTACTCAATTCATTCTAAAATAAGTGTAGATTATTATTACTTCCATCCTTTTAAGTACATTATTGGTAGTTCTTTTTCTTACTTGATAGTTATATATATATAAGTTACAATATATAAAATTATCAACAATACTATATTTGATCTTTTTTAAATATAATATTAAATTTTGATAGCGCACACACCAATTGAATTAACCGTAAACATATGATATATGTTAGTACAAATTAGTTTTAGTAGTAGTATAGATTATTAAGTGCAGTGGAATAGAAAGTTTCGTTGGTTTTCCGAGGTAAAGTAACAAATCGTTGCAAACTCTCTCTCATAAATCTTTGTCAAACGTGCTTTCCTTGCTTTCTCTTCTTCAAAGGTTCTCTCGATCCCTCTTTTCTATTTTAGATCATAGATTTCACCCTTCCGTTCTGTTTTTTGAAATTAACCTCTACAATTTCTTTGATCTTATCTTCATAATAATATTTTCTGATCTGATCTGATTTTTTTTTTTTGCCACAGGTTTACGCAACAGGATCTTAACTTTAGCAGAGGCTTTGTTTTTCCACCTCCCTCTTACTAGGTATATCTTGAATGTCAAGGTTTGATTGGTATCTCCTACCCTACATTGTTTCTGTTTTTCAACCTTGATGCATTGGATTAATCGCTAGGGTCAGATTTTGATTAGTTTTTACTTTATTTGTGAGATGTTTTAATTAATACTAGTAGTATAAGTTTACTTACATTAAATGTTTGTAATCTTATAGGTGTTTTATGGGTAACTTAAATGTGTGAGCTTTTGAAAATTTGAGATGCTTAAGCTAATGAATGAGGAAGTGGTTCCTTGATATATCCAAGGCAAATTTATTGTTGATCTTTGTTTGGTTTAAATGGGGTTATTCTGTTGTTGCTATGTGTTTAGGGGAAAATGGCAATAACATCAAATATTTATTCAAGACCAAGCCTTTAACTCATTATTAAAACTAAAGGGTTTAACTAGAACCAAACCACAAGTTGGATATTTTCTTGTGTCAGTTATCTATGTTATACCTTTTGAGCTATGGATTTTACTATGTCGATTTCTAATTTAGTTGCTTGGTTCTCTTATGCTTAGAGCTGGGTTTGAATTAAATCAGAATAGGCGAATCTAGGTCCTTTTCAACCTTCTATATCTGGTTATGTTATTATAGACAGTTTCTGACTTTCTGTTCTTTTTCTTGTCAAATTAAATTTGCATTCTGAGAGGATTAGATACACATTCCAAAACAGTTTAAATTTTGGCAATTTTTGCTCTGTTATGTGAAACCTT
>PGTU02013612.1:0-14573 GCA_002896215.2 Cicer echinospermum
TTTTCTCTCAATGTGTGGCTGCCCTATTTTATGTCCAGGTTACTCTCTGTTTCTCGTGCTCTTCATTCTTGTTGTTTTCAATTAATTTTTTTTTATTTAATTAGATTTTACTCTTAAATATGTGTCTAATCCATAAAACAAATTTTACTTCTTTCTTCTATTTATTTTTATTTAAAAAAAAACACAATTATCAAAACCATTTTTTTAACACTTATTTTTTAAAAAATAATTTAATTACCAACATATTACTAATATTTCAAAAGCAATATTTTATAAAATAAAGTAACTAAAGTAATTAATCTTTTAAAATACATTAATAATCAAAACCCTCGTATTCAAAATAATTCCTATAGTAATACTTATTTTTCTAAATACTCAAATTAAAATATTACCATCGTTAGAGAATAGTCGAAATTATAAAATAAATAAACATAACATCAACACTTTATATTAATTATTAAATCTTAATAAATATATATAAAATCACAATGTCATAACAAGTATATAAAAATAAACGAAATCAAACACAATATCAATTCTATCTCAAGATAATTATTTATAAAAAAATAACTAAAAATAGAAAATAGTTATAAATAATTGAAATATAACTACATGCATACTTAACATCAATCAAGCGCACAGAAAAATATTACATTAATGAGGTACACGTATATACACGTAAAATCACATAAAATATTTTTCTTTAAAATATTACACTAAAATACTATTTTTTTTAAAATATATCAAATAATAAAAGATAATATTTATTATTTATATTGCACATTTAATCTAATATTTATAAAACTAGCACATCATAGAAATCACTTATATAACGAAAATTAATCCCAAAATCTATCAACATATTCTTATAAAATAATTTTAACATCAAATTAATTATTTAAAATCCTATTTAATTAATAAAGACATAAGTGGTATATGATATTATAATTTTTAAATGATTTTTTTGTACAAAAACAATATATGAAAAACTATCTTCAATTTATGAGGATCCCTAATTCATATTCATTCGCAAAATTCAAAGATATAAAATAAACAAAAACAAGGCATATAATAAAAAATTTAAAAAAATCACTCTTTGATCGTCTCATATTATCATGGTATCAATAACTGATTCATAATGTGCTTAAAGATATGATTTGAACGCAAGACCACATAGTAAAACAACACTTGATACCATCAAGTGAAACCATCAAGTCAGAGAAGTCAACATAAGAATTAGGTGTTGCGATTCAATTATCTATTATCAATATTGCCAACTTAATCAATATGCGTAATCATGCAAAAGGGTTGTTTACAATTCCCTATTATCCTATACATGTTTAATTTTAATTCCTAAAATTAAAAACATAAACAATTTTTATTTAAGAGTGAGATCTAAGAAACTCATTTAACCAAGGGTATTTTTGTAAACAATATAATTAATATATCTTGTAATTTAAATACAGGTTGATAAAAATATACAATAAATTTTTACAAGAGAGTCTAAATTACCTATATGTTTACTTATATGTTTACTCATGTGTTTAATAATTAGCGATAAATTTGTATTTCTATATTCATTTACATAAGCAATAGTTTAAGTCTAATAATTTTAATTGAATATCATTAAATTCATAATTTTTTTCACACAACCATTACAACTTGTTACTAACAATAAATTGTGAAATGATGAAATAAAATAAATTTATAAATGAGTTGAACAAAAAATTATAAAAGTGTCATTTAATGTTAGTTTTACTTCAATAAGAAAAAAAAAACCAGTAAAATTTTACATTAAATTTGCTCAGGGAAGTATGTGATCAATATAAGAAAACAATTATTCACTAATAAAAAAAATTTAATATATAATGATGAAAGTAAACCATATTTTTGTTTGGATAACTCTCAAGTAACAATAATAACAATCCCAAAACTAATATTCTTGATAATAACTAAAAGTTTTAATTGTCGAGTATGAAGTGCAGCTTATCGTTGACTCTAAATGACCAAATGTTGAGTTATTGACCATTTTTTTAAATTGTTTTGCGACACAATAAGCTCTGTATAGCGCTCAGTTTTTTTTTTATAAAAAAAAAACAAAATTAATAATGAATAAATAAATTAATAAAACATTACCCCATTGTTACTCATTCTCTTTCTATCTCACTCCTATCCACCTCATTTTTTTTCCATCTCACATTTTTCCTTCTTCTCTTCTTTCTTCTCTCTCTCGACAAAACCCCCTCCCCTGTTTTTTCTTTTTGTTTTTTTTTCTTCTTTTCTTCTCCTTATTTCTTCTCAATCCACAACACTTAAACCCTCGATCCTTAAAAGGAATTTAACATCTCCAAGAGTATAATTTCTTATACTCCTTCAAATAATATTGGTTATGATTTTTGGGGATTAGAAATAGTGAGTCAAGGAAGGATAACGGTGTCCACTTCTTGAAAGTTGTTTATTGACACTCTTTGAGATAAATACACAATTCTAAAGTTAGTAAGAAACTCTAAACAATGCAGTTTTGTTTAAAAATCTTATTTTGTTCTTAGAGTAGATTTAAATGATTTTTATGGTTTCCTAGAGTTATCAGCTGAGAATATTTTTATGTCTAAAATCTTGAGAATATTTTTTATAGTCAGATTTATCAGTTGAGGTCATGTCAGCTACTCTGGGAGTTGTTGGAGAACAAACATAGTCGATTCTTCATAGCTGTGAGTAGACGACGGTCATCTTCATATATTTTTATAATGCTATAATTATTATTTTACTTGTTTTCTATATTAAAGTATTTATTGAAAAATTGGGGAACACAATTTTTGTTTTTTTCTCGATTTCATCCTTAATTATTTTCATGGTCTTTGTTATGTGATATGTTTGTAGTTTAATTTATTTATGGGTTATAAAACTTTAAATATGTGTGATGAAATCATTAACGGCGGTAGATGCACCTAGTTACCTCGTTTTGATTAGGGAGAGTTATCCGTTAGATGAAGTCGCCTCTATGAGAAATATCATCCGGAGGAGGATATGACTATCAACGAGATGTAAGCTCCCTAATTGATGTGTGATGATGCGTTACGGCATTGAGAGGAGAGGGTTATCCGTTAGATGGAGCCACCCCTAAGGAAAATGTCACCCTTATGAAGAAAGGACTATCAATGAGATCAAGCCGCCATTTAGTTCTCAAGAATTTGTGTTTTTACTTGTTTGATTTTTATGATGATTTTAAGGTTGTTCATTGTGATTTCGTTTCGTTATTAATTGGATTTTTAATATTTCTATCTAAACGGCTAAGTTATAAGTTGAATGATTTTATATGTGTATATTTTAATTGAGACTTATCTAAATTTTTTAAGTAATATTGTTTTAATTGCCACCAAATTGTAAAACAATTATTCATACCTTTTGTGTTTCCCTTTTAGTTGATGGTGGTTGTTGTCTCCTCACTAAGTCTCTGTGACTTACTCCTTCATGTTGTTTATTTTTTTCAGATTCACAAGCAGCTGAGTAGCAAACTTTTAGTAGATTCAAGTCTTAATCATATTTGTGTTTGGTAGACCTTTTGATCGAGGACCCTTTTTTTGTAAAGTCTTTTGAGTCGTAATGTATTTTGCAGCTATTGGAGTCTAGAAAGTATTTTTGGGAAATGTATTAAATAATTAGATTATGCTCTTTTAAACATGAATGACTGAGTTAAGACTGTAAACATCGATTTTAATAAATTTTGGATATTGCAAGTTACAGTGAATACTCTGTCGAAATTTCACTAAAAAAAAATTATATATATATATTTTTAAATGATTATTAAGAACTAATTAGTCGCTTGATTGTTAAGTAGTTAGTAGGCTTGTCAAGCTATGAGTATAACTTGTGCGCTGATCATGGCGTCTAGTTTTCAGGTCGTGACACTTTCAATTCGTGATAAGATTATAAACACTAGTTAAACGAAGGAACCAATACAATCACTTATAAACCAAGAGGTTTATCTTCTTCTTTTGTATCTAATATTTTCTTCTCTATCTTAGTGAGAAAATCACATTTAATTTTTTTAATTGGCATGGAAAGACGATTGTTGTTTTTGTTGAGTTTCGTTTTATACAATGTCTTGCACATAACATACTTTACATTAGTGTCATTCAACTTTGTACTCTTGTCCTTGACATGAATAGACAATTTTAGTAGTTGTGATGATTATTTTTTATCTATGATCTTTGGTTTCAAGAGTTATCACAAATTGCCTATGAACTATAAAATACAAAAAAAAAAAAAAATGATGACTTGTGTCATTCTTGTATTTAGAGGAAAATATAACAACATAGATGAAAAAAATTATTTTTTAACTTGGTATATGTTCGTTATTTGTACTTTATAACCATACATCATTTCAGTTTTCTGTGTAAACACATTAAGGGCGTGTAATTGAATGGTTTTTGGAAACCGCCCCTCGGTTAATTTTCTGGCTCAATCGATGTTGGTAAAATTTAAATCTTCCAACACTTAGTGTGTGTTTGTTTTGTTGGGGCAACCAACGCCACCATACCTATTAGGAATATCGTTTTATCTTCGTGCTCTTTCATATAATATACTTTGATATGTCTATCCATTAGGGGTGTTTAAAAAAATCAAAAATTGAACCAAATTACCGAACTGGTTTTAAACTGAACTGGTTTAAGAACCGAATTGTTTTCGAACTGATTTTGTAAAACTAGTACTAAACCGAACCGGTTTTTCTATAAAAAAAACCGAACCGAACCGGTTTTTATTTCAAAAAACTTGAACCCGAATTTTTTTAGAAGTAATCAGAGGTAATTATGTAAATTTTGGCCTATATGAACAAAAAAATTAAGTTAAACCAGTTCAGTTCGGTTCAAAATAATAAACCGGTGCACCACTTTTATAAATCGGTTCAGTTCGGTTCTTTGAACTGAAAACCAGTTCAGTTCGGTTTTTCTAAAATGAAAACCAGTTCGGTTCAATTTTCAAATGGTTCTAGTTCAGAACTGAACTTTACCTACCCCTACTATCCATAAGATATAATATGTATCTTCCAAAAGAAATTCGGTGAAATAGATTTTAAAATATCTAATATGACTTTCTAAAGTAGATCCAGACATATACTTAACCAAATTGTTCACATTAATTATCCCAACAAAAACCAAATTATTTAAATAAATTATTTTTAGAGCAATTTTTTAAAGATATTTAAAAAAGTAATTCACGGTCCACTTGAACCAAACTATATAACATTATAATTTTGGAATGATTTTATTGAAAAAATATATATATGAAATTATATTAAAAACGATATTCTTATATCAGGTTCATTCGAGTAATTCGAAGATAAATAATAAACAAAGACAAATGATTAAATAAAAAAAATTATCACTTTGGATCACCTAATATCATCATGATATCAAGAATTGATCCATAATGTCCATGGGATATAGGATTCGAATGCAAGGAGGTCGGTGTATCTATTAAGTGTGACTCGTTGGTGGTTTATATTTGCCTATTAGGATATACATGTTTGAAGAAGTCTAAAATTGTACACATAAGCGGATACTAAAATTAAACACAATTTTTATTTAAGAGTGAGATCTAATGAAATCCATTTAAGAGTGAGATCTAATAAACATATTTAATTAGAGGTATTTTTTTGTAAAAAAAATAATTAGTACATCTTGTAATTTAAAAATAGTTTTATGAAAATGGACAACAAAATTTTACAAGAGAATCTCAATTACTTATATGTTTACATATGTTTTTAATAATTAGTGACCAATTTGTATTCTTGTATTCATTTACATAAACAATAGTTTAAATCTAATAATTTTGGTTGAATATCATTCTAATTATAATTTTTTAACTCAACAATTATAACTTGTTATTATCCGCAAATTGTGAAAAGAGGAAATAAAATAAATTTATAAGTGGCTCAGAGCAAGTTAAACAAGAAATTATAAGAAGTGTTATTTAACATTAGTTTTACATCAATAATGAAAAAAAAAAATAATAGCAAAATGGTACATTAAATTTGCTCACAGAAACATGTGACCAATGAAAGAAAAAAAATCATTCACTAATAAAAAAAAGCTTAAATACATCATGATGAAAGAAATAATATTTTTTTTATTTCTTTTTTCGATAGCTGTCAAGAAACAATAATAACAATCATAAAATTAAAAATCTTGATAATAACTACGAATTCTAATCGTCGAGTAAGAAGTGCAGCTTGTCATTGACTCTAAATGACCAAATATTGAGTTTTTGATCCTTTTTCAAATTGTTTTGCGACACAAGAAGCTTCCAATTCGTAATAAGATTATAAACACTTGTCGAATTCATCTTCCATTTTTTCAAAGACATAGTAAACTCTCTAAACAAAGGATCCAATACAATCACTTCTAAACCGAGAGATTTATCTTCTTCCTTTGTATCTAATATTTTTTCCTCTATCTTAGTGAGAAAATCACATTTGATTTTTTTAATTGGCATTGAAAGACGATTGTTATTTTCGTTGAGATCCGTTTTATATAAAGTCTTGCACATAACATACCTTACATTAGTGCCATTCAACTTTGTAATCTTGTCCTTGACATGAATAGGCAATTTTGGTGGTTGTGATGATTCTTTATTCTCTATGATCTTTGGTTTCACTCTTCTTTCACCATAAGACATGCAACCTTCATTAGTTGGACAACGCCTCTTCTTATTATTATTCTCTTTCTCTTTTTTCATCGTGTTTTGTGAAATAAGAGGTGACTTTGTTTCTTGACAAACATTTTGATATAGTTCTTCTATTTGTGATAACTCTTCATTGGTGTAGAAATGTGGGGCAACTTGCGCTAAAAGTATATTCAAAGTGAAATGAACTTGAGGATTAAAAGGAATACTCTTTTTCTTTTCCATCATAGCATCTATATCTTGCAACATTGTTTTCTTCTCCATCAAGCTCTCTTTTCTCTTTCAATAGTGTTGTGTTTTGATTAAAATTTCTTATAACAATAGTGTATTTATAGAAAAGTTTATGGAGATCAAAATCCAAAAATTATCTTTTTAAAAAAGATTTTGTTTTGGAATAAACAGTTTAAAAAAAAATAGATTATGTTGTACAAGTAGATTTAGTGAAAGTCCAGTTTAAAAAATTCTGATTTATTTTATTCTCAATTGCAATATCTTATTTTTTTTGCAAAATCGATAATAAATTGAATTCTAAATATCTTAAGTGATCATTAATGGTCTTTTGTAAGTAATCCTATTATTAAATTCAAGTGAAATTATTACTCATTACTAATAGAGTTGTATTATCTTTTTTTAACGGACAGCTGTATTAATTAATACCCCGGAATTTTTTACGGACAGTTGTAATAATCAATTTATGATATAATCAAATTAAAGATTGAGATTTCGTATGTATTATCAACAACAAAAAAGATTGAGATTTTGTATTTAAAATTAAGAGACAGATAATGTAAAAAAGATTGAGATTTTGAATTGTAAAATAAGAGACAAATAATGTAAAAAAAACTTACTCACATCTTAAATTTTTAGTTCTTTTAACCCACATGTGTAAACAAAAAAGATCTCATATTTTACCTACGAATGAAGTTGCAATTAATGCATATAATAGAATAAATCTGATTTTTTTTTTTGTGAGTGAATAAATCTGAAGTTGCACTGTTGCAATTAATTCCAATATTTTTCTTAAGAGAAACTGCTATCGATTTTTTATAAAGGATATGATGATCAATTCATTGTTTGACTTCCCAAACTTTTATCTTAAATTTTGAGTCTTGCAATTGCTTCTTTTTCACATGATTATAAGTTATTTTATCTTAAATGAATGACGTTGTGTTTTGAGCTGTCCAATTCATGTGCTCTCCCTTCTCATTTTTGTAACGTATTTTAATTTGTTACTAACTTCATATCAATCAAACAATTTGTCTTTCCTATACTAAAGCATGATTAACACAGCCTGCAGTGAAATTATGCATGTGAAATTTAAGAATGCTGATTGCTAAAAACCATATAATCAACTAAATCTCAAACTTCAACATTTTGAACTATTTTTTAATGAATCTTCTTATCTTTCAGGATAGTATAAGAGACAGGACAAAATAAATGTGCATAATTTTGAAAGCTTAAGAAACTAGACAATTGACACAAAAACGGAGGGATAAGATATGATATCACATTGTCATCTAAGCACCTGAACTCACATTATAGGAATGTTCAGTTCAATCAGAAAAACAAAACACAATTTGTTTTCATCAAAAGTAAAGTGGTTCCACATAGGAGTGTAAATGCCAAGCAGATCACAATCATGGTTGATAACTAAAATGATGGGAGGCTTGGATAGCATACATATAAGGTATTTTATACATACATTTACACCTAGGCCCCATCTGGCTGAATAAAGGGATTTGCGATCTCATCTGTACCATCAGTTGGGGACACGAGCATGACAGCAGTTCCTCTGCAAACCTGCATTAAGATAAAAGAAGTTTAGTTCCAAGAGTAATAATATGTAGAGCATATAGTGAAAAGAAAATAAACATATAAATATTTGTTTAGCTTGTGTAACTTGCAAGAAATGCTTCCATAACAACATGATAATACTTAATACTAATAAGCATTTGCAAATTTGATATATACTCGTAAAGAAGGAAAGTTGTTTTTCACTATTTTAAAAACAAAAGTGCAACTAAGTGGGCTACAAATTTCTCTTCATGCAATTCCTCAACAGTCAACACACAAAAATTGCCTAATATTGTCTTATTAAGGCTTGTTTACTTTGTGAAAATATTGTGTTTTCAATTTTTAAAATGTGTGTTCATTTACCTTAATGAGAGACTCTTGGAGATAATTATTGTCATGAAGAGAAGATAAAATGCTAGTTAATGAAGATGCATTTCCGATAATAATGAAAACAATTTTTTTGACATTTTCATTGTTTCTAGACGGTTGTTACTTCAAAAGTCTCTTATCTCCTTATCAACAAAAGTAAAATTAGCACAAATTTTAGGAAATGAAAAAATAAAGTGTTTTCACAAAATAAACTAGCCTAGCCTTTTTGCCCGACAAATTTTTTTAACTCTAGAAATGGAAAGAATCAAATCTTTGCCAAGAAGAGGGAGTAGCATTAGCAGGCTCCTACTTGTACAACAAAACAAATGTGGCAAAAACCATCTGTCATAGTTTGGTCATTCAAAGGAAACTGCAATTTCAGCTTCTAACTTCACAGTCTTGCTTCCATAAAGATTTCAATGCAAACAAGAACTTTCCATCAGTTTCAATTAATAAGCGCTTTCACTTTTCTAATTAGAAAAGCAAAACATCTGTATGACAAATTATGTTTTGTCAATAAGTAATTGACTAGGAAATTTGAAAAAAATTACAGTATTGTGATAAATATACTAGAAATTTATGTTTTAGACCAGATTAGATGGGAAAGAAAGAAGCATACAATTAAGCCAAGACTTCTGGTCTGATCTGTAGTTTTCAGTGGATCATCAGGATCTGCAGCACAAGAAATTAAAATACATGGATTTTGGTTATGAATTGAAATGAGATATTGTAAACGAATAAATAAACATGTTCTTATTTTAATGAGACATAACCACTCAACTCCATTCATTGGAAAATAAAGAGTTGCTTTGCAGAAGGGCATTGTTAATTTCCTTCTCAAGCACTACTTTGAGAAATTAAGTATGACTAGCCAAACCAAACATATTTTCACTCTTAAAATAGACAGATTTTCAAGGATGATTTAAAAAATTGTATGACAACTCTACATTAGATAATTAGATACTATCAAATTACATCAATCACCAAGCTCGATACCCTTGACCTGAAAGGTTAACATGTATGCAAATGCACCACTTGTAATAGTAAATTATTCACGAAATCTAATTAAACAGAAAGGTGTCTCATATGGCCTTCGTTCATGTTGCACCACTGACCTTTCAAGCAATCATAAAGATTTTGACATTTTACATATTGCCAAAACAAATAAGAAAACATAATCAACTTCAAAGAGTTAAAGCAGTATCAATGTGGGCAATTTCAGTTGAAAATGGATGTTAAAGCATGCTACTTTTAGTTTATCATTCATTCAGGCTTCTGCTCTCATGAGTTGGCAGAAGTCCCTCTAGGTACTTAGATAATATTATGAAAGAAACAAAATGTCGGCTTAGGGAAAAAGCACATTGATAAAATAGCTTTTGTTCAGAAGTTTTGGTTAAAAACAAAAGCCCAAAGTTATTTTCCTTCTAATATTTGAAAAGTTTATTAAATTGCCATAAACTCTTTTTAAACATATTTTAGACTAAAAAGGTCCAATTTTTTCTTTATAAAAACACCACCAATTATGCCCTGAACTAGATGAATTTTCCCTTAATTCCCCTCGAATCATGACAAACCATCTTATTTCAATGTGTAATAGGATGGAAGAAGTTATAAATGTCAAAATATATGTGATTGACTAATTGAGTTACTAAATGTAAAAACAAGGTGGTTGTACTATGTAGTATTTACCTCTAAGAAATTCAACAGCTTCATCCAGGACAAGGTTAAGTAACTGGTCATATCCTTTCAGAGTACCTGTCACTGCAATTCCACAAATTGTAATATGTTATATGTTAGACTCCTCATAACTCATGTAAATGCTAGGAAGAAAAACATAAGCAGGGACAATTAGAGGGCCGTGGGAATAATTGTTATAGTTAATTTGCTACCACTGAATGTTTAATTGGTAAACGGAATGTTGAATAATAGGTAAACAAGAGAGAATGAAAACGGGGAATTCTGCTATGGGGGGGGGTTGTTTAAATGCTGTTGGAAGGATAAGAGAGGGTGTGGATATCAGCGTGTATTGAGCAATTTGAGTAGTAGGGAGGTTGCAACTTGCAAGTCCTTGAGTGCTACTCTATTGGTCTTTTCTATTTTCAGTTCATAATTTCATTTGCTACTTTATTGGCAACCATGGTGTCCCGGATTTTGTTCAACAACATTAGAAAATTTGTGAAGAAATGCCTGTCACGCGGCACTGTAGGCTGCAATGGCGTGTTTTTGGCCTTCTGCCATACAAAAGAGAGGGAGTCGGGAGATAATCGGTGTGAATAATATAAATTTGTGTTTCCTATCCACACTTGACTACTAGTTTCCTAACAAAATAAAATGAATTATATATATATTATTATATATATATATATATATATATATGACCTTACTAATTTTTTCTCTTTGACCTGAAACAAAATATCTATGATAGAAGAAGGAAATTAATAATGGAGAAGACAAGATATCCTCCAAAACAACAAATACTCTTACACAAGGTCAAATCCATGGAAAGAGAAGCCATAAACATAGAATCAGTTAGGATATACTTCTCAACAAAAATTTCAATAAAAAGAATAGTTGAAATGATCCAGTAACGTCCGATCCTTCTAATATATAAAACCCCTCCCCTTTCCTCCTCTTCCCTCGATTGAACCAAATAAACCCTAAATAACAACTTACACAAGTTCAAAATTAATTTCTCAAAGACTTCAAATTCATTTACCACGAACCATTCATCAATAACAAAACCTAACTATAAGGTTTTACCCTAACACAGTAGTTTCATTTTTCCCCAAATCGATACATTTAACCCCTAACAAATTCCTTCCACACAACCACAGATAAGTCCCTAATGCAAACTAGAAGTTTGGAAGGAGCCCTTACCTCAACGTTAGCTTAACGTGCGTTTCCGGTACGTGAGTAATTCCGTAAAATCTCCGCTCGCAATGCCGCTTCCAAAATAGTTCACTAGCACCGTAGCGTGGTGGTGAACAACTTTCCCTTCTATCTCTTCGAGAAATGAAGCCTGGATCTAGAAGAAACGGAGGGTTTGTGTTTGGATCTCAAAAACCGTTTTTCTTCGTTTTCGAATCAAAGAGGAAGAGTGGAGTTGTGGAAACCTTAATCTAACTCTCCCCAACCTTGGGTTACTAGTTTGGAAGAAAAGAAAGCGACGAAATGAAAATGGGAGAAAGGAGGGAAAAGCTCTCGCGTCGAACAGAGGAAGGAGATGGAAAATTCCAATTTTCCTTCCTTCTTTTTCTTTCCTTTGTTTTTCCTTTCTTCCCTTTTCCTTCTTTCCTTTATATACTCTTTTCTTTTCTTTTCCTTCCTTTAGTTTTCTTTTCTTTTTCCCCCAAACAAACATATAAAATATAATAATATAACTTAACAATATCTCAAATTCTAGATATTTGTTAAATTACCGTTTCACCCGAAACGCATTAAATTTCAATTTATTTATCGACGAGAAATTTTAATTGGCATCAAAATATCTTTTTGGTTATAAACTCTAAAATATTATTAACTTTGGCTTAAAAGCCTCCGAGCCAAAATCCAAAATACACCAAAATACATAAAAGGTACTTTAAAATTACGGGTCTTACAATGTCCCTCATCATCATCTTCAATAATCATACGTCTTCTTCTCCTTAAAGCTGTCGGTCAAATCCTCTCTGGGGATTCATCGGAGTCGATGTAGAAGTCTCAGTGTCCCGTGTAATTACGTATGATTTTGCCGTCTCTTCTCGTGCACCCACTGAAAAATTAAAATATTAAAAGAATTAAATCACAATAAGTTATAAAATTAATTAATTAAATTAAAAAAAATATACGTAACTTCCGGAAACTTGATGCTCAAGTCTCCGGTAACTACGGAAATGTGGCAATCAAGTTTTCCGGAACGCTTTCTGTACCAGATATGTTAAAAATAAGTTTTCCGGAACACTCTTCTGTACCGGAAAACTTCCTACAAGATTTCCGGTACCGGAAACCTTTAAAACAACGTTTCGGAACACAACCTCTGTACCGGAAAACTTTTTCTCAACTTCTCTGGAAATTTGAAAAAAAAACTTACTCTCTTTCCGGAAATGTGAAGTGTGGAATGGTATATTTTTTGAGGTTTTATTATTTATACGAGGGCAAAATAGTCATTTCATTCTAAATTGGGGGTATAGGTATAATAAGGAGGGTACAAGGGAATTTTTTCATAAATGATTAGCAAGCAAGTTCGGTCATATATTATTTTGGCCCGTGGATCATATCGAGTCGTTCCAACAGTCTGATAGCCTTTTTTTAGTAAAAAAATATGTTTATTTTGTTGAAAAGAAATTTATTTTTTGATTAAATGTAATGGCATAATGATAGTTTTTTTTATTTCTCAAAACGTTGACCAAAAAAATAGAATAACCAAAAAAATATTAAATAAAAGTATTGCACAAAAAATGTAATAATTTTACACAATCATTCATTCATAATTCGTCACAATATCAAATATTAAATAATTGTATTGATTTAAAAATTATAAATATGATGTAATAAATTAAATGGTTATAATAAATTTGTATAATTTTTTTTAATAATAATATAAAATCATTTTATATTATCAGTGCATCGTCTTTACATTTAAAAAAATCAAAATTATTCTAAATAATAAACTAACTAAAGATTAATAATATATATACACTTTTTATTATCAACATCAATTTTTTTTCCCGTAATTTTCATCATTAATTTAACATCTGTTTTCTCTTTATTATTATATTTTGTATCACATCATTAAAATACTTGATTGTATTATATGACTCTCTATTTCTTTCTCTTTTCCAATATGTTAATTAGGTATATGAGTATAGAAATATTTTCTTACATTAAAGAAAGTGTCAACGGTACATCTATACGGATATATATACCTTGAGAGAAAAAATATGATATAAATAATGTGATGCGATAAAAAAACATTATAGAAATAAATTAAAGTGTTAAAAATGAAGGTGTAAATGTATTTCTTGTGGTAAATTAAAATCCCTAAAATAAAGGGCGTTTTCTGTTCTTTCTTCTTCTTTTCCTCTGAAAGCACGAAAGAAAAGCAGCGCAGTCTCTACCCTAATAGTTCATTCGCAAATATCAGTCTCGGAAACATTTATCCTCTCACTCGCGCATTTCTAACCACGCTTCTCTCTAGACATTAAACATGGTGAGTTTTTTTTCCAAAATCTCATCACTTTCAGTACTTGAATATAATATAATGCATCATCATTTATCAAACACGCACAAACACAAACACTAACTTTTTCATTTACCAGTCTGCTCGGAAGAAAACGGTTCTCGATTTGGCGAAATTTATCGACAAAGGAGTTCAAGTCAAGCTTACTGGTGGAAGACAAGGTAATCAAACAATGCTTTTACTTATTTGATATCTTAATTCTAGGGCAATACATTTTCTTCTTCATTCACTTCTTTCATAATATTTTGATATCTTAATGTTGGTGAGAATTTGCAATGTGAGTGTGCACGTCATACATTCTTTGATGTAATTACTGGAGTAGCTAATGCTTGTATTTTAAGGGCGTTTCTTTCCCCTTAAAATTGAGATTGGCTTCTTAGTTTATGAGGGCTACTCAATTGAGATTAACACTTTGTTTCCTAACTTTTGGAATGGAATCCTTATAATAATAAGTTTGTGTTGCATATGGAGAATTTAAGTGAGGTCTTATAAGGTTGAGGTGGAAAAT
>PGTU02013615.1:0-11026 GCA_002896215.2 Cicer echinospermum
AAATAAAGTACAATCGCATCTAAAAGAAGATAGATCACAATATAGTGTCAACCAAAAAAAATATATAAAGTAAGACTAAAGAATAGTACAAAAATATACCGAACCCCATTTAGCACCAAAATGAAACGAAAATACAATCATTAACACACTAATTCAACTATACTCCAAACAATATAGAATTCATACGTAAAGACTATTATAAATTATCTCAATGTGCGAAACAAAAAAAGAAAAATCCAATTGACTCTTTATAAATAATTAAGGTTATGTCCACCAAAAACATCGTAAATATTAATGAGTAAATTACAAGTTTTTTTCCATATCCTTGCAATTATCTATAGAGGCTTTAACTACTCATCCAATTAATAAAATATAGTAAAACAATCGTAAAATTTAGCAATGTATAAAATGATAAACCCAATAATCTAAATCTACTTATTTCTTTGCAAAAAAAAGAAAACACTTCAGCTACAATGGAAAAACATTGAAAATGATTATAGATTAAGAGATGTTGTGAATTTGTTGTTATTGCATTAACAAATATAACTTAGTCCGAGACAACCGTGTGCATGGAAACGAAACACGAGCAAAAACAAAGTTGACACTTCGCACTAATGTAACTACCTCCCACTGCCAAGAAGACCATGACATTAAACGATAAAAAAAATCAACAAATAAAAAATGTTAAGTAATCCTCACACCCAATGTTTTGCACATTACAAAACAATCCACATAGTTAAATTAAGAAAAATAATGTGTAAGTTAAATTTTCTAATATCATATTTAAGATGATAACTAGAAATGACATATGAATGAAATAGAATATTAGTAGATTTTTTATGTCTAACCATATTTAAATGTTGACGCAATTAAATGTTATTATCTTAATTACAATCTATTAAATCAAAGACTGTTGAAATATTTAATGCTTAAATTTTAATGACATTTAAAATTAATACGAAGGAACAAACGAAATGACTTGTAAAGAACGTCAAATCTAAAGGTAGAAAAATAATATAAACAAGGTTATTAAAAAAATTCAATTTATTAAAAAAAAATGATATAACATTGAGTATAAATCAAATAAATTTTCAAGTCTTGCTACAACGGACCAATTGAAAATAATCCAAATATAAAGTACCTCTGCCTTACTAAAAAATACAGCTTATGGTTATAAATTATGTAATGTTGCAAATCACTAACAAACCATTTAATAGTAATAGAAAGAAAAATAAAATACAAAGAACCCAATAAATGAGTGAGATAGAATGCAGTCTGAAATTGACAAAAATAGCAATATAAAATTGTGAAGATATTCAAAATAATATATCAATTAACAGATTCAGACCATAAATTAAAACACTAAGTTAGACCAGTTCAACATACACATTTTTTCTTGCCTTTTTCAAGAAACAGATATTGAGATTGATTTGGTCATATAAATATATATAGATACCCGCTAGGGTTATTGTATATCAAAATGGAAGACCAACTATTATAGTCCTCCCACCACATCTCTATGTCAGTAATTAAAACACCCCTAAACATGTGAACACCCTAACCCAATACCACTAATGTGACACCCTAAACCCCAAAATGACGTATATAATAATTTAGACTAGATTAAGTAAAATTTGTAGTGGATAAAGAAAGTTTGTTTACAAGGAAACACAAACTTTTATAAACTAATTTAGGATATCACAATTTCTCAAACTACACATGGAAAAATTCAAAACTTATTACTCAATTAAAATAATGTAATCTCTATGAACTTGATTTAACTATAATGATCTACAACATTATCTGTAAACCAATAAAATAGTAATTACGACAATCACAAGTTTATTTTATATCACACATAACAATTTAAAATCAAAACTAAGGATTTTTTTAGTCAAAATTAAAACTTGAAACATAAGAGATATTATTTTCAATTTCAGTTCAAGATTTAGAAAGAAACGTCCCTTTTTTTATATAAATTGGGTTTCACCAAAATAATAATGTGAATTTATAATGTGAATTTCCCATCTTTTTTATCATGTGACTTTTTTATTTAACATTATAAATCACTACTAAGGATTAGTAAAAAATCTAAAAACTCTAATATTAAGTAAAACTCTATATGAGTTCATATTATCTAATCATTTCAAACTAAATCCTACCACTCTCACAATTCAAGTATTCACATCCCGTCTAAACCAAGCTAATACACAACGCTTTAAATGATTTTCTTAAAACAACACATAGTTTAAAATATGTGTGATTTTCAGCTATTTTAAACATTAAATAAAATCAGTAGTATAGAATTCTGTTATTTTATAAATCAACAAAAATTCAACTCAATTTAGTGTTTTCTTAAAAATAATCGAGAGTAAGGTATCAAACAGAAAGTTAATTTACTTTTACAAAATAAAATAACATTAACTCATTCTAAAATGTTTTTTTTTTAACTCTAAGTTCTAGCCATCTCTAGTACCAAGAATTATTATTATTAATTAATATGAATTTCTAATTATTGACGATGAGTCATTGGGATAGCTAGTCCCTCTTACTGATGTTAATCAACTACTTAAGTAAACCTATAATTGCAGTCATTCAAATTCAAATGGATAATTAAAAGTATTTTTTAACGGTGATTAAGGATGCGACGACGGCGCCACAACTCCTATCTTACTTCAAGTTAAAATTCACCTAAATTACACATGCAAATTAATTTATTTGTAAATTACAAGTCGTAACAACAACACTTACATCAATATATAATCAATAATTTGATTGAAGCAATATAAAACTATTTCACTTTTAGATGCTCTGACTTTCTGACTCTATACACTAATTCCCAACAATTAGAACACTTCAACACACAAATTTAGTACTTAACATAGTCAATAATACTTCACATACTTAATCAAAAATTTGCCACCAAATTTGCAAAGAAATAAGAGATTAATTTTACATAACCATTGCTAAAACATGTTTACATATTTACATAGAGAGAGGTTGAAGCCTCAAAAGAAATCAAAATGGAAAAAACTTAATTTACCATTTATATTTAAGTTTGTCTGAAATAATTTTTAAAAGAACAAATTAATTTTTTTTTGTCACATTGAGTAAAAAAACTTACGATATTAATTTATTATAGATAGTGATATTTCTTTCTTCATTTTTGGTAAATGGTATACTACATTATTACTTCATTATTATGTGACATGTGACTACATTACTTTATTATTATGTGTTAATTTGTAATTTGGTATCTATGGTACTATAAGTATTTCACACTTATTTTGTGATACTTTCTGATTGATCCTTGCACACATTTAACGGTAATGAAATTAGTTGCTTCTACCAAATTTGATGACATGCACATTTTATTATTATTATTATATTAATTATTTATATTATATTTTAATCAATTATTATTACTTTTTATTATTATTATTATTATTATTATTATTATTATTGTTAGAATTGTAAAACTTGTCAGAATTGAAATTCTAAGTTTTGCAATTTGTATAATTTGTATGAATTGCTTAAATATTTTGATATATTGTAATGTGATTATGATACGGTCTATTTATGGATTATTTGTGTGTCTCAACTTATATATACTATTAACATGATTTCGGAAACCACGTCCTTCGTTGTTTTTGTTTTGACTTGGTTTGGTCTTGCGTTTTGAGAATCGTCTAGTTATTACATGTTTAATTGAGTCTTGAATTCTAGTTTGGGAAAGACATCACGTTCTGATAGGTGATACCAGAAATTAATTGGAGATTGAAGGTCTTTAAAATATCGTTATACACTAAGTTTAATCTTGAAGGGTGATAATTGGATATTAGTTCACTCACCGAAAATTTCGAGGACGAAATTCTTTAACAAGGGGAGAATTGTAAGACCTCCCAAATTTTATAATAAACTACTTATTAATTAAAATAGAATTTTAAATAATTAATTTGATGACTAATATTATTTTGAATATATGTTGATAAATTTTGTGGCTAATTTTCGTTAATATGAATGCTTTCTATGATGTGTTAGTTTGATTACATGTTATTATTACATTATGAGCGATATAAATCTATCATATTATATTTTTTATTTGATATATTTAAAAAAAAATAGTATTTTAGTGTAATATATATTTAATACGATTTTACGTGTACATACATGTACCTAATTAATGTAATATTTTATGTGCGCTGACTTATGTTAAGTATTGAAGATAGTTATATTTCAATTATTTATAACTATTTTCTCTATTTATTATTTTTTTTATAAATAATTATCTGATATAGAATTGATATTGTGTTTGATTTCGTTTATTTTTAAATAACTTGTTATGGTATTGGTGATTTTATATATATATTTATTATGATTTAGTAATTAATAAAAAAAATATTGATGATATATTATATTATTTTATAATTTTGACCATTTTCTAATATGATGGTATTATTATATATGTGGAGTATTTTGAGAAATAAGTATAATTGTAGAGATTATTTTGAATGTTGAAGAGTTTTATTATTAGTAATATATTTTTTTATAATGATTATTTTAATTACTCTAATGCATAATAAAATATGTAGTAATGTTTGGAAAACTAAAATGGTGTTTGAGGAATTAGTTGTAATAATTATTTAGTTTAATTTTAATAAAATAAAGAATAATAATAAGTCAAAATAATAATAAAGAGACCAATGGGTTTGACTCTATGAACCTCACCTCACAATTGATCTAATTATAATAACAAGTGCACCAACGAAATAAAGGGAAGGGAGTTCGAAGGAAAGCAGCCGTAAAGCCAAAGAGCCGATAACACAACAACATCCCTCGCCTATCAGTTTGGCATCAGTCACATTGATGTTCTCCCTCCACCATACCAGAACACTTCTCTATTTTCGCCCAAATTTGAGTATGTTATTTCATTCCATCTAACTACTCAATTAAACATGATTTTTCAGATTTTTACACCCCAATTGTCCTCTAAAATACTCGACTTCTTCGTTTATCGAACTGTCGTATATCAGTTGCGCGAATCGTTCATCTTCACCGTAAAGTTCCGATTCTAGTGAAACAAACCACGCTCTCAAAACGATCCATCCACGTTCAAAAGTGCTATATCTTATCCACGCATAGCGCTTATCTATCTCTATGGTAATATCTTATTTGGCACCGACTACTTGTCAAAATTTATAGTATTCTTTAGACATATCTCCTTATAAATTATTTTTGACGTTTACCCATAAAACTGTCTCGAGTTGATTGAAGGTACAACGAGAAGCAAAAGAGCAAAGACTGTTCTGCGAACAAGTCGCACATCATATTTCATATACTACTTGAAAGCGTCGCAGTCCGAAATATGGTAAGGGGTGAAGAGAGCAATTTGAATTCATGAGTGTACAATACTTGTGAGATGAACGGGACCACACCGTATTTCCCCAACGATTCATCCGGGGCTCGAATACGATATGGCAGAATAGCCCTTTGAGGGATCAATTAATTAATGTGAAAATATAGGAAAAATTGTGAGAATAATAAAATATAAGAAATTAGAAAATTTTGTCGGGTGTGATCTGATTTAAATTTGTTTGAATGTGTGGCATTTGATATTATTGGTGATATTTTGATTTAATTTCGTTACAACTGTGTGACATTTGATCATTATTGTGATATTTGAATTTAATATATCGTTAAATGATAGTGGCATTTGATGTTATGTGATATTTTGACCCTTTAATTTCTTTAAATGTGTGGTGTGTAATATTATTGTGCATATTGGGTTGTTGAGATTTATTTTAAGCATACACGTTTGATTAGAGTTGAGTTTAAAATGATTGTTATAATAAAATAGATTGTGTTGTGATAATTATAATGTAATGATGATAATACGTATGACTAATAATGGTGTATGTGAATAAATTTGTGATGAATATATGTGTTGTTGTATGATTGATGATAGTGATTATATAAATTGGTGATGAGTTTATGTGATGATGATGCTGATGTGTGATTAATTATAGTGATGTTAAAATTGTGATGAGAATATTGTGATTTCAATTGTGTCGAGTGACGGATCATTAATAGAGTTCATATACCAACGAGGGAGAATAAATATTGTGAATGTGAAGTGGAGATTATTTTTGTCCTCATATAGGTCGAGCGCTGACAAGCCTATGTGATTCCGCGGGAAGTACACATGAATGAGCCTGATCGTGGCGGTCTGCTGTCAGCCTTAAGGCAAGATTGTTAGACCTTGGAGGTATTCGGGTGGGGAATTCCTAGTGATTGGAGGTAGCACTCCAAATGTTGGGAGCTACCACGCAACACCACATTTAACCTCGACTGTCACGTATATGTAGTCTCGGGTTGAGTTGAGGGGATCTATGAGGACATGGCCAATATTGAATTGTCCGTCCACCGGGATGGTGGACCATAGTATCAAGCCTTCCTTACCAAGTACTTCAGAGTTAGAATACTGGTACCACATTGTGTGAAGTAGAGTCTAAGCTCATGCATAGCATTGCATTTACTTGTGATTGTTTACTTATATGTGATTGATGTGTTTCCAAAAGTAATAATGAATTTACTCTTAGAATGATTTGATGCATATTATAATGAGAATGATTATCTTACTTGAGTGAATTTGAGTTATAATATGATACTATTTACTTAAATATATTGATATATAGTAATGTGATTATGATACGCTATTATGATTGTTGTGTGCTCTTCTTACTTATATATTATACTATTAATATGATTTTGAAACCTTCACCTCCTTCGTTGTTTGATGTTTGACTTGCTTGGCCCTGCGTTTGTGAAATCGCAGTTGTTACAGGTTAATAAGTCTTGAAGTTCAAGTTTGGGAGGAACCCCCTCTGATAGGTTGATGCCGGGAATAAGGGTTGTAATTTGTATTTTACTTATTTATTTGAAACGACTTTTGTATGAAAATCATATAATACAGTAGGTATTTTTAGAATTAAATCAAGTAATTATACTTAATTCAAGCTTATTGAGATTGCACTATGGGAGTAAATAAGTTAAAGTGTTCCTTTTGATTTTAGAAACTGATATCCTAAATTAAAATTAAAGTTATTTATTTCTTTGGAAACATATTTTTATTTATCCGCTTCGAATTTATAGAAATATTGATATAAACTATTATATATATTATTTGGGATATAAACTAACACCCTCACAATTCAATATTTCTCAATGGTCCTCGAAATTTGGCCGGGTGATGTGAACTAATATATTAACTTACCACCCTCAAGAATTAAAATTAGATCATAAACACTATTGAAGTACATTACAATCACTCCAATTAAGCACACCATGTAAAAAACCAAACTAACATAGCATGATAGAATAACACTAGACAAAAATAATAATAATTAAACACAACATTTATACATTCAATTATGAAATAAAGTATCACATTTATCATTCCATTATAAATAAAATATTCAGTAAATGAAGTTAACTCGCTTTAATTATACATATAAACATAACATAACATATAGATTTTGCAAATTAATAACGTAGTTCGTTTAGTTTTGGTTAAATGAAACACATTCCAAGTACGGTTGTCAATTGAACTAGTTTCTTCAAACCAAATAATTACTAGTTTACTCCTTTAAAATAAAGTTATAAATCCTATCACCAAAGAGTTCAGCAAATTAACTTAGGTCTGGACCAAAGAGAGCTATTTTTTAAATATTAAACACATTAAACACTTAATAATATTATAATAGTTTACATCAATTATTCATATAAAAATATGCGTTGTATATAATCAAGGAGAAAGAAACTAATATAGAGATACTATTTCCTGAATAACATATATTTAATAATTAATCTTCCAATTGATATAAGCGGAATGAACATGTTTGAGTAACTATGTAAAAATAAAATATAAAAGCTACTTTTTCTAACAAACATAATGAGTTATCGTTTTCTCTTTTATTGGACGATGAGTCATCGATGGTAGCTAGTCTCTCCTACTCATGTAGTCAACTACTTAAGGAAACTATAACTGCAGATCATTCAATTTCTAATATGGATAATTAGAAGTATCTTTAATGTGGTCAGGAGTGCCGAAGCCGGACACCCACAACTCCTACTCCTTACTTCAAGTTAAAAACTCACTTAATAACGATGACAATAATTTATTGGTAATTTACAACTAGTATAACAACAACAAGAAATGACACTAGTATTCAATATATAATCAATAATCCGAATTAAGAAATATAGAACTATTTCACTTTAGATGCTCTCGACTACTCTTCACCTCTATACACCAATTTCCAACAATTAGAACACTTAAAGAGCACGATTGTATACGGAATTTAATATTTACATAATCAATACAATATCCAATAACTAATCCAAAATTAGCACCAAGATTTTACGTTCATCTTATAACTCAAGCGATGATCAAAAATGAAACATATCTCATAGAGGTCTAACTGCTCCAAATGATCACGATTAAAATTTTCTTTTGAGTTAATCATCACTTAAAAGTTACAAAAAATGAAGCATATATAGATTTCCAAGTAGAAGATAGATAAAATAATTATTAACTACAAGATACAATACATTACCAAACCAAATTGAATCAGGTAGTGGCAAAAAAACCACTTTCAAGGTTACACATCATTCGAAAAATTAATTTAATAGAATTAAATTATTATTAAAAATATATCACTAACCATTAGCACCCAAAATAATTCATGAGAATTCCAAATTTTTCTTTAATATATTTTTCAATAATTCAAGTCATAAATAAAACAACTAAGATTTATAAATCGCGTTTCTAAATACAATACAAATAAAATAAAACACGGATATTTTTAAAATCTTTAAGATTTCTAAAAATTCATTCATATTTTAATTATTATTTAAATAGTTCATCAAAAACACATTTTTAAATAGTTCATCACTGTAAAAATTATTATTTTCAACTTATATTTTGAAATAAAATTTAAACTTACAAAAAAAATTTGTATATCTATATACATTAAAGTAGTGCACATGACACAAAACATAAGACATATGATAATGATAATGAATTACACTAATTCATAAATCTACAAAATAGTAGCATCCTCTCACACTAACTACTTAACATGCTTATAGATACATCCCTTAGTTTCTATCAAGCCACATAATTGGTCCAAAACATAACACACCATCAATTTTAAAGATTTTGGAGTTCTGTTCTAATCTTAAAAATTGAGTCTCATGTAAAAATTGCAATTTTATAATTAATAAAAAAATTTGATAAAATAAATTTTAGTTTCTATACGAATACCAATCTACATGAGGCACTCTACACATATCAATCCACATGATGCACTCTACACATACCAATCTAATGCATACCATTTTGTTAGGTTAATTCGTAAAAAAAAAAAAATCTACTTGTAAACTACATCAATTATAGAATCCAAAATTCAGATAACCTTTCAAAAAGAATTTCACTGTTGAGAAGATTTTTAAAAGCTTTGTTTTTTTTTTCCTTCTTTTTACTTCTCTTTCTCCATTAGTATACATTTTATCATTAGTACTATTTTAAATCACTGAAGAGTTCTTAAACTCTAAAACTCTAACATCGAGTCAAACTCTAATGAGTTCATAATATCATAATAAAAAAAAACAATCATTTCAAATAAATATCCCAACAGGCTCACGATTCAATATTTACACCAACCCCCTAAACAACATAACAACAACTCTTTTCAATTTTCTAAAAAACAAGACAAAGTAAAACATGCTGTAAATTTTAAGTTGTTTTAAACATTAAATAAAATTAGTAGCATAAAATTATTGTTATTTTATAAATCAACAAAAATTCAACTCAACTTAATTTCTTTAAAATAATCAAGAGTAACTCAAACAAAAGTTATTTTCATCATATAAAATAAGTAAACTTTAACTCCTTCATAATGTCATTTTTAAAAAATTCTAAGTTCTACCAACCTCTAATATTCAAGAATTACTATTACTAATAATATGAATTTCATACTATCTAAATCATGACGAACATTCTAAATTGTTTTCAAAACCAATATCAAAACTCTACTCATCTAGATACAACCGTCAATACTTTCAAGTGATTTAAAGTTAACATTCACGATTTAAAATCGATTTTTTTCTTAACACAAGCCAACATAAAATAAAAATAAGAATTTTTTTAGTCAAAATTAAAACTTTAAACGTAAGAGACATATTTCCTATCTAACTCAAAGTTTATAACGAAACATCTTTTTTTCTCTAAATTGAGTTTCAACAAAATAATAATAATTTGTAACTAGTAAAAGTCAATACTTTAAATTTATAAATACAGCAATTATTCATACGGAAATCAATGTTTCAATCAACTTAGCTATCTAGATCACTAACTATTTTAACAGATACATATCAAAACTAAATTTTTAAATGAAAATGTGTGAAATATGACAGTTGGGACAATCAGAAATTATATTTCCAACTATTCGTATAAACAAGAAGTGCAAAAATCAATAGTTAGGTAGGAAAGCAATAAGCAACAAGTAAACTTAACATTAATCTTGTTCAACAATTAAAATTTAACATCAAATCTTCGATGGTTTATTTACTCACTTAACGAACAATTAAATAGCAACAAGTAATTTTATGGTTTATTTATACTCACTTAAAAGTAGAAATTTAGATCCATAACACAATCAGAGTAAGCAATTAATTAACAGTTAATTAATAATCTCGAAAATATGTATAAATAATACAAAAGCATATCATCATTAACACAATTATATAACGCGGAAACCATCATAGTGAAAATAATGTAATTACACAAGAAAACACAATTGACACGACTGACATTCGTAACACAGAATCGACATTCGACTCACTCGACCTGATTGGACAGACCTGCTCTGATACCACAAATGTGACACCCTAAATCCCAAAATAACATTTATAATAATATATACTAAATTATTTGAAGAAAACTTGCAGCGGATAAAGAAAATCT
>PGTU02013621.1:0-29860 GCA_002896215.2 Cicer echinospermum
ACCCTACTTTTACATTGACTAGATATCACCCTCATTATTTAATATTTCTATATATTATTTTATTTAAATTAAAATTGTTTTGGTTAGCATACTAATTCCTATATTTTGATGATACTAAATATTTTTGGGTTTTAGTACAAATAGTAGATAAATTTATTTATTTATTTTATTAATTAATTTAATATTTTATTATTTAGTTATTTATTAATTGGTTTATCTAGTAATTATTTATATAATTATTTATTTATTATTTATTTATTTAGATAATTTAATTTATTAGATTATTTATTTAGATAATTTATTTATTTATTTTATTATTTAATTATTATTATTTAGATAATTTATTTATTTAGATTATTTATTTAATTATTTATTTAGATAATTTATTTATTATTTATATTATTTATTTATTTAGATAATTTATTTATTTATTTAGATTATTTATTTATTTAGTCATTCAATTACGTATTATTTATTTATTATTATTATTTATTATTAAATATTATTTACTTATTTATTATTATTTATTATTTTATTATTATTTATTTATATTTACTTATTTATTTGCGTATTTATTAATTATTTTATTATTTATTTATTCATTACTTGATTTATTTATTTTATTATTTATTTTTTACTTATTTATTCACTTCATTTAATTATTTATTATTTTTTTATTTAGTTATTATTCAGTTACGTATTTATTTATTTATTTATTTATTTATTTATTTATTTATTTATTATTATTACTTATTTATTTATTACTTATTTGTTCATTACTTATTTATTCATTACTGATTTATTTATTTATCTATTTATTTATTCATTACTTATTATTTAATTGTTTACTTATTTTACTATTTATTACTCATCTACCTATTTACTTATTATTATTTATTTATTATTATATTATTTATTTATTTTTATATATTTATTTTATTATTATTTATTTTTACTTATTTATTTATTATTCAATTATTATTCAGATTACTTATTTAATTATTTTTAATATTCATTTAATTATTACTTATTAACGTATTTACTTATTTATTTCTTATTTACTTACCAATTATTATTTCTTTATTCATTACTTATTTATTTATTTTACTATTCATTCATTTACTTATTGTTATTATTTTTATTTTATTTTTCATTACTTATTATTTATTTATTATTTATTCATTCTTTATTTATTCGTTATTAATTTATTATGTATTTTATTAATTAATTATTCATTTATGATATTAAGTAATTCATGTATTTGTGTTGTGTGGTTATATTCTCTGCGGACTATTAGAGACGACGACCGATAAAGAACGATCGTTAGCAGATCAGACTATTGGACGGAATCTTCAGCCGAGGTAAGGGGTGAGATGAGTTCGATCTTATGAGTATAAAAAGTGAGATGAACGGAATGCTGAAATTCCAAATGTTCATTAGGGCTTACTACGTACAGTTGAGCCCTATTGAGTAATAATAATTAATTAATAAGATGTGGATGGTAATAGTGAGGACTAAAATATAATTTAGCAACTTGTAGAATTGTCGTGAATTTATTTATATTAAGATTGCATGTTGTCTGATTTTATGAAACCTTCTGTTGATTGTTAATGTATGAATGATTTGAACTTGAATGTTTTGTTACTTTGATTGAATTTATGATATTACTAGAATGTATCCCGATTGAATTCCTTATTATGTGATGAGATGAAATTGGATTGTGGATTGTGAGTAGTTGAAACCAATATTGTGATTTTATTGTGATTGACTGATAAAGATATATGATGACGAATATCGTGAAGTCAACTGAAACTTAGTGAGTAGTGATGATCGAGGAGTCTGAGTATTGTGTGTAGATTTGGAGTTAGGATTGGTTGTCATCACTATAGGAGGGGCTGACAAACCTAGTGATTCGGAAGTACAACTGAATGAGCCTGATCGTGGAGGGCTACAGTCGACTGTAAGGTAAGAACTGATAGACCTTGGGGTACATCTAGTGGGGAATTCCTAAGTGGATTAGTGGGTTATTCCCTAAGGCGGGAACTACCGTGCACACAAGAGTACCCCGACTGTCGCGTATATGTGTCTCGGGTTAGTTGAGGGATCTATGGACTTGGCCATTCATGAATTGTCCGTCCACTCTTGTAGTGGCATAGTATCAGGCTCCTAACCAAGTACTTCAGAGTAGAATGGTACAAATGATGAAGTATAGAGTATAGGACAATACATAGCATTTCATTATTTTGATGTCTTATTATGAATGAATTTGATAAGTCGTTGAATATAACACTTGACTGTTTTGAGATTGTATAATTTGATTGTTTGCGTGTTCTCCTCGTGTTTTTTATACTATACATAATTCGATACTCACCCCTCGTTGTTTGTGTTTGGCGTTTGCGACGGACGCAGACGAGTTGTAAGTTGCAGGTGATTAATATACATCAAGAGGCGGAAGCCACCATGCCTTGGACCTTCATTATTATGCATTGTGTTGATTTTATTTTGAGTATTTTATTTTGGAATCCCGCTCTGATAGTGACATCGGGTTGGGACTATATTTGCATTGAATTTAAAACATGAGTATGTGTACTTCAAAAAGAATTCTGTTGTTTGATACTATGATTTCGAAATTCATTATGTTGATGGAAATTTTGGATTTATGTGACATGCTTATGATTTTGTGATACTCTTTATCTTAAAAAAAAAAAAAAATTATTTGGGTTTAGGGTGTCACATTGTTCTTTGGTATAATGTGTAGCCGTTAACATAACCAGTGTAAGAAAAGACATGTAAACTCTGAACATTTGCTAGCCACTCAATCTCTGTGAAATTGGATCTGGAGTCTATATCAACTTTGACTTTATGTGATTATTTAACCTGCTTATAAAACTTCGATTGTGCTCTCGAGTTATCCAATTTTGATTCCTATTCATGTTCAAACTAGATAACTGCATGTGTATTGTAACATATGGTTGAACCTCATCATCATTGTGCATAACATACAATTGTGCTTGCTCCCATTCTGTCCTGGATATAGTCATTAGTCTCCTTCCAATTATCCCTTCTCCTGATATTCTTCCCGAATGACGAGACATGGGAAGCCCTATGGATTCAACATTGGACAGATATTTAGTACAAAATTCAGCAGCTTCTTCGACAATGTACCGTTCAGCAATACAACCTTCTGGTCGATTCTACTTTTTACGTACCTATTAATATTTCATGTATCGCTCTATCGGATACATCCCATCTCTATAAGCTGCCCCACCAAATTGTTGTGTCCTTAACGAGATGAACAGTAAGGTGAACCATTATATCAAAAAAAAGATGGTGGAAAATTGACATTTCAAGCTCACTTAAAGTCAACAACAAATTTCCCTCTGCAATCTATCGATTTCTACAACTATTGATTCACTTTTCTAAAAGTTATCTCTGAAGAGAAACTAATCTAGTTATGGCTCGTCCCGAGTTTTTCAGGTAAATGGGAACGTATACTATTGGTAGCAAATGCTCCCATTAGAAAATGACATCATGGGTCTTAACCTTTTAATTGGGTTCTTTCATACAACCTAAATTATTAATGTTTGAAGAGTATCTTCTGGACTTAATTCGTGTAGAAATTTACATAAACATTTTTTCCTTTCTAGATAGTGTATGAGCGATGAAGGTAAGATATGTGCGATTTCCTTTCTTTCAGGACCCAATTCATTTCTTATCCCATACCGACCAAGTCCAATCTTGCATTGATGCCATCTTTAGACTTTCCTGGAAATGTATAGTACCATAACACTATCAACATGTATTTTTTTTCCAATAATGCTGAATCGAGGAAAATGTCTTCTATACAATGACTTCCCAATATGGAAATTCCAAAGAAATTGACTTTTTCTTCCACCATGTTTGACCAACTCTCTCCGCAAGATGTTTGCAATATTTGTGTAACCTTGTACTTTGTCAAGTATTTATATCCAGTCGGCTAAAAGGAGCTTTACTTCCTCTGATTTTCCATTGGATGGCATTCTCTCACCACGATACTAATGACTATAAGTAAAATCTACGATATCCAAGATATACATTCTTCTTACAATGTTTCACCCACTCCAATTTGTATTCTTCACATATGCTGCACAATGACCTTTAATGCATATATCCTGTAAATTACCATATGCTGGAAATCATTAATTGTGTGGCGAACAACATAGGCCTCAAAATTGACACATTTCTTTCTATACCCTCATAACTTCCACACCTGTCTCCCATGAATTTTTAAATCAATCAATTAAAGGAGTCAAGTATACGTCTATCATTCCCCGGTTGGTTTGGGTCCCGAAATTAACATAAACAACATCATAAACTTATGCTTCCTACATAACCATGGAGTAGGGTTATAAATCAACAAAATCACAGGCCATGTGCTGTGTAAGATGCTTTGAAGACTATGTGGATTCATTCCATCAGTAGAAAGTTCAATTCATAGATTTCGTGACTCTATCCCGAATTCAGGATACTCGTGATCAATTTTTGCCCATTATGGAGAATCTGCAAGGTGTCAAAACTTTCCATCTCTAATTCTTTCATCTGCATGCCATGTCAAGTGTTTTGAATCTTCTTCACTGCGATACATGCACCTAAATCTTGGTATTATAGGAAAATACCACACGACTTTTGGTGGAGTAGATTCTTTCTTCTTATATCGAGAGACATTGCATTTCGGACACGCCTTTAGTAATTCATATTTGTTTCAAAAATGCAATCATTATGACACGCATGAATCCTTTCGTAACTCATGCAAATAGAGCACAAAATCCGTTTAGCCTCGTAGGTTCGACTAGGAAGTTCATTATCATCTGGCAACATATCTTTTAAGAGTGTTAATAATTCTGTAAAGCTTTTATCAGACCACCCATTACTCGCATTTAAGTTGTACAACTTTAATATCGCCGACAGTCTTGTGAATTTAGTACAACCATTATATAATGGTTTCTCTGCATCACTCAACAAACTCTCAAACATTTTAGGATAATCCCGAAGATCTTCTTCATCTGCTTTTGCAATCTCCTCAACTTGGTCTGGCTCATATGCATCTGTGTCGAAATTAGTTGAAGCATATGTCGAACCATTCTTAAAATTAATGTTTCCTTTTTTTTTTCTCACCATGTCTTATCCAACATGTATAGCTTTGATCAATTCCATTCCATACTAAATGTTCTTCCAATTCATCTTCTCTAACGTGTTTTCCAAAACAACATTTTAAACAAGGACAAACGACTCTATTTGGATATTTAGCATTCTTCACTGCATTCTTCACTACAACTCTATTTGGCGTAGTGTGTATTATCTTTAAGAAATTTAAATATTATGTGTTTTTATTTAATATTTTAAAATTATATATATAATAGTTAGTAAGGTGTTTAAAAAATCGTTAGAATATAGTAAAAAATTAAATGATTAGTTTTAAAAATATTTCAAATTCAAACTAAATAACAAGATTTTGATGGCGTAACATATTTTTAAAGTAGGCAAAAAAAAAACTAATAGAAATTGATTTACGAACATTTAATAATAAGGATCTGTTATTGTGTATAAATAGAACAACTAAGGCAAAATAGTCATCAACCAAAAACAATGGAAAGGACTCTCAACCAAGTTTCTTATTTCTATCATCTTCCTTACTTTTGTCATTAAAAGTATTATATGAAAATTGTTTGAAATTATATTTTCCTTTTTTTTTTCTTCATTCATTTGTCTAAGTTCTCCTTTTTACTATCCTAACATATCTACTTCTCTAGATTCTCCATCTCTTTTTCTCATTTTATTATCAATCTTTCAAATTTTCAAAATCATGTGATGACTGATGTCCATTGAAAAGTCTTACTATTGTCCAAACAAAAATTGAAAAAGTAATACAAGGCAAGCCTGAATAGAATGTGTTGGTGACTAACAACTGCATTTGTTCACAAAATCAAATAAAGTTGGCTTGTAAAGGATTTCGGAGTGTGCAAGCGATCGACCCTTTAGTTCTATCTAAGAATGGCGATAATTGTCTCTTATCAAATGGGCACATCTTAGTGGATTCTGATCGTGAGGCATTTCAGTATGCATGGGATACACCATATCCTTTTATTCCTATAAGATCTAATCCAGGTCCTCCTTGTAACCGACATTAACAAGGACCTTTGAACTTTGTTAAAATTGTAAAATTTTAAATTTTATGGGTTAATCATTTGAAGATCTTAAGTAATAAAAATGTAAGAAAATTTTAAACGGATTGATCCACAATTGAAGTAAAATCTTGCAATATATTTTAGAATATTGAATACATTTTTTTAAATAATAATAGTATCTGAGTAGTTCTTCTTTATTTTGATATACTTTGAACACTACTATATATTGAATAATAGTTTTTATTGTAAATATGTCTCTTGAAAGGTATACTGATTTATATAATTAAAAAGTATCTGTAATTCATATCTGATTGAGGCCTTTTTAATGATTATACGACCTCATATATAATAAATATTTATATTTTTAATATAAGAAACAAAAACTACTTGTACATTGTAAAGAAATATAGTTATTCTTATTAGTTTCTCATATTATAAATAACATAATACTTGATTTTTTTATTAAATTTGAAACACAAAATTGGGATTGAAAATAAAGTCTTACAAACATTGATTAAATTACAATAATTAAAGAATAACGGTATTACATAGAAGGTTAATAGCTGATTTTTCTTATATTCTATTTCACAAAAAACATTTTGTATTAATTATATTAACTAAGTTATTAACAACATGTTTGGAGAGAAATATAAAAAAATTTAGTCTATATTATTTTGAATGAAATATAACCAAAATCACAATCTGACTCTTATTTAATTACAGTACTTCTAATTAACTATTATTAGGTTTTTCATTTTTTACTTCTAATAATAAAATTTCTTCAGCAAGTTCATTAATCTAGATAATAGACTTGATATTTTAATTATTATTGCAGATATTCAATATAGTCAACGAGTTTATTTAATTTGCATAAATAAGTATTTTTCTGAATAATTTATTTAAATTAAATAAGTATTAGCGAAAAAAATAGTAATATATAAATTAAAATATAATAATATGTGTATATTTTGCAAAAATTATAGAAAATGGAAAGAGGCAGACAAAACACACATTCAAACGATAAGGCCATTTGCAACCTAGATGTCTAAAATATATCTAATTCAAAGTTAATATACTATTGAATATTCATTTAATAACTAATATTTAATAATATTAAGTTCTACTATTGGTACACAAATATTATTTTGAAAATGATATACAATTTTCATTGTAATCCAAATACCTTAATATTTATTTCATAATATAGATATTACATAATAGATAAATCATACGTCTAAATATAGCTTTAATTATATAAATCATTATACTTTTCAAGAGAATATTTTACATTGAAATATTTTACATTTTTCTGAATAATAATATTAATATAAAATAGTTTGTTCTTTATTTGATACTGTAACACCCCGTTTTCAAAGCGAGGGTATATTTTTTTTTTCAAAAGTAATTAAACTAAAACAGGAGGAATAAATAAAGAAATGTCTTTGGATAAATAATTGAGTCATTATAATTTACAAGCAGCGGAAAAGTTTCTCCAATTATAAATCCAAAAGGCATTACACAACAACATCAAAATGGTACATGAACACCCATTCAAGATGATGTCAAACTGATAAATATTAGTAAAAAAGTACAGTTTTCCAAACTAAAATACTCCAATCCAAAAAAGAAGGACACCTAGTCCCTATACATCATCATCTAATCTGATCATCCTACCAAAAAAGCTATACACCCTGAGTAATCTCCACGCGCCCCGTGAGATCCTCCTAACGTAACTGCAGTCACGCGTTCCCATCTCCATTCCCGTCCGTAGGGTACGAACCGGTAGGACCGTCCTGACTCTCATCTGAGGCAAAGCCCAGATTTCCACAATAATTGTAAAGGGTCACAACCAAAAAAAAATAACAGTAACACATAGCAATTAAGATTTAAATGCTCAAAATAACTTTTCAAACTAGGCATGCACCTTAACAGGATTTTCAATATGCTAAAAAGTTCATACAATACTTTGCCAATTAGAATGAAAGTAAAAATAAGGTTCTCAATCTCTAATTAACACATAACAAGTCAAGACATGGATAGTTAATGAGTAATCAATCATCTAACTCAAACTGAGGATTTTCACTGAGCCAATCGATTGGGAAATCGATTGGGTGAAGTTTTTTAAAGAAAACAGAATCCTGGGCTGAATCAATCGATTTGGCAATCGATTGATGTGAGTACTAGCCCCCAGGTTTTAAGCCAATCGATTTCCAAATCGATTTGGTCGATATGGAATGAGTCCCTGACTTAGGCCAATCGATTGGGCAATCGATTTTCGTAAATGATTTTCGAAAACTAATTACAAAATCGATCGGCTAATCGATTTTGTCCATTTGGCCAAGTCCCTGTTTACTATCCAATCGACTGGGAAATCGATTTCCCTGTCGTTTTTCCAAAAATTCATGCATTAACTCAAGTCATTCCTAATCAAGTTCACAACCTAACACTTAGCAATTCCTACGCGATTACCACGGCAATTGGGATCTCGATAACCATCATACTTACACACAATTAATCAACACATAACACTTAGCATTTTCAACGCAATTACCACGATAAATCAAAATTCAAATCACTCAATCATAAACTCAAATCAAATACGACTCGCGTGCCAAGCACCCTAATGCAATGCGTATATGCCAAAATGCATGGACTCGGAATTCCAACCAACCCTCCTCGAAGGGCCGTAAATCATAATTGTACCGCCTATCGTAGCCAAAAGTACCCAATTACCGAGGTGCCACATATCACGGGTCAGCACGATTTACTAAAATGCGTAAATCATAAACGTACCACCTATCACGGGTCAGTACAGTTACCGAGGTGTCACCTATCACGGGTCAACACGATTTACTAAAAAGAAAAAAGCGTGAATCGTAAACGTACCGCGCATCACTAGACCAGTACTGTTACCGAGGTGCCACCTATCACGGGTCAGCACAATTCACCAAAAACGTAAATCGTAACGTACCACCCTATCACGGGTCAGTACAGTTTACCAAGTGTCACCTATCACGGGTCAACACGATTTACCAAAAACGTAAATCGTAAACGTACCAACCTATCACGGGTCAGGTACAGTTTACCAAGGTGTCACCTATCACGGGTCAACACAATTTACCAGAATGAAATGCATGAGCATACACAGACTTCATCCACAACAATCGCTAAGCAAATGCAGATATTATAAGTTCCCCATTTTTAATACCCATTTAACTTAAACGACTTTCAAACCAATCATTAAATAATAAGTCATTAAGAGATTCCCCTTCTTAATACCGATTTATCTTAATGATTTTCAAAACAAAAATGTTAAGCAAAACGACATATTAAAAGATTCCCCATTCTTAATATACTTTTGACTTAAACGATTTTTCACAAAACATTCAGTAAACGAGTCATTAAGAGATTCCCATTCTTAATACTCATCTACCGAAACGACTTTCAAAAACGATAGTTAGTAAACCGAGACATTAAGAGATTCCCCATTCTCAACGCCCAGTTAACTTAAACCTTTCCTCAAATGCACATTAAGTAAACGAGGTATTAAAAGATTCCCCATTTTTAATACTCGTTTAACTCTAATGGTTTTCAAATTCCACGGAAACAAACTCAAACATACTCTCACATTAAAACCATAATTCACAACAACCCACCAATTAACAAACATCAAGTATGGGCACGCCAAATATAACGAACACAAATCAATGCAACATAACACTCAGATACATCAAATTTCATTACTCATAATCATACACAATGACTTCAAATTCATTTACCACGAAACATCATCAATATAAACAAAACCTAACTCTAAGGTTTTACCCATAACGCATTAGTTTCGTTTTTTTCCCAAATCGATACATTAACCCTAACAAATTCCTTCCCACACGACCACAGATAAGTCCTAATGCAAAACTAAAAGTTTGGAAGGAGCCCTTACCTCAACGTTAGCTTTAACGTGCGTTTCCGGTACCGCGAGTAATTTCGGTAAAATCTCCGCTCGCAACGCCGCTTCCAATTAGTTCACTAGCACCGTAGCGTGGTGGTGAGCAACTTTCCCTTCTATCTCTTTCGAGAAATGAAGCTTGGATCTAGAAGAAACGGAGGGGTTTGTGTTTGGATCTCAAATACCGTTTTTTCTTCGTTTTCGAATCAAAGAGGAAGAGTGAGTTGCGAAAACCTTGATCTACTCTCACCCAACCTTGGGTTACTAGTTTTGAAGAAAGGAAAGCGACGAAAATGAAAAATGGAGAGAAGGAAAAAATGGGTCACGGTTAGAGGAAGAAGATGGAATTTTTCGTTTTCCTTCCTTTCTTTTTCTTTCCTTTGTTTTTCCTTTTTCCTTTTTCCTTCCTTCCTTTTATACTATTTCTTTTCCTTTTCCTTCTTCTAGTTTTCCTTTCTTTTTCCTCCAAACAAACATAAATAGATAATAAATATAACTTAACAAATATCTCAAAATACCTAGACATTTGTTAAATTACCGTTTCACCCGAAACGCATTGAATTATCCGTAAAGGATTCACCGCAGTTAATTTCAATTTATTTATCGACGAGAAATTTTAATTGGCATCAAAACATCTTTTTGATTATTAAACTCCAAAATATTATTAACTTTGGCTTAAAAGCCTCCGAGCCAAATCCAAAATACACCAAAAATACATAAATGGTACTTTAAAATTATGGGTCTTACATTACTCCCCCCCTAAAATTAGTTTCGTCCTCGAAACTATGCATCGATAAATAACTCTGGGTGTTCTTCTCTCATCTTGCTCTCCAATTCCCAAGTCGCATCTCCAGTGATTGGGTTCAAATCACCTTGACCAACGAAACATCCTTGGTCCTCAACCGCTTAATCTTCCTGTCATCAATTCTCACGGGTGGTACTTCGAACGACAGGTTATCCTTTAGCTGGATTGCGTCTGGTTCGATCACGTGAGATGGATCTGCGAGATATTTCCTCAACTGTGACACATGAAACACGTCATGAATATTGGACAGTATCGGAGGTAATGCAATGCGATAAGCCACCGGCCCAATTCGTGCAGAAATCTGATATGGTCCAATGAATTTCGGAGTCAACTTTTTCGATTTCAAGGCTCTACCTACTCCAGTAGTAGGTGTGATTCTCAGAAATACATGGTCACCCTGTTCGAATTCCAATAGTCTGCGACGCTTGTCCGCGTAACTCTTCTGACGATCTTGTGAAGTCTTCATCTTCTCCTTGATCTTCCTTACTTTAACTGTGGTCTGTTGCACCATCTCTGGTCCGACAATCATATTCTCACCGTCTTTATACCAACACAAGGGCGTTTGACACTTGCGCCCATATAAAGCTTCATATGGTGCCATTCCAATACTTGCGTGGAAACTATTGTTGTAAGTGAACTCAATCAACGGAAGTACATCATCCCAGCTCCCCCTATCATCTAATACACATGCTCTCAACAGATCTTCCAAGGACTGATTCGTCCTTTCAGTCTGTTCGTCCGTTTGTGGATGGTAAGCTGAACTCAATCGTAGCTTCGTTCCTAACGCTTCGTGCAATGCTCCCCAAAAATGCGATGTGAACTTCGGATCACGGTCTGATACAATACTCGATGGTACCCCGTGTAACCTCACAATTTCAGCAATGTAGATCTCCGTTAGCTGATCTACCTTATAGGTGGTCCTTACCGGCAAAAAGTGAGCAGATTTAGTTAGTCGATCCACTATCACCCATATGGAATCATTCTTTCTCCTTGTCCTTGGTAATCCGGTTATAAAATCCATGGAAATGCTGTCCCACTTCCATTCAGGTATATCTAAAGGTTGCAACATCCCAGCGGGTCGCTGATGTTCCACCTTCGCTTTCTAACAAGTTAGACCTACCAGTGCTTGGAAACGTTGAATTCCCAAGGGTAAGACGGAGTCTTGAATCTCATACTTCAGTCCGTCCTGGAAACGATGGCACATGAATGGTTCATCGATTTCTTCACGGAAGAATCTGAAGTGCCTCGATAGTGATTCAAATTTAGCAGCATACTCGCCCACAGTCATGCTCCCCTGGTGAAGTTTCAGAAAGTCGTCACCCAATTTAGTCCTGGTACTCATTGGGAAGTATTTGTCTAAAAACTTCCTTTTAAACGATTCCCAGTTCACCTCCTCGTGGGCTGCTCCCATCAATAACCTTGCACTCCTCCACCAGTACTCAGCATCCCCCAACAGCATATAAGTGGCATAGCTGACCTTCACTCCCGCCTGACACTTTATCATATCAAAGATCTTCTCCACTTCTTGGATCCATTGATCTGCCTTCTCTGAATTCTCATCCCCCTTGAACTTAGGAGGATTGTAACGACGAAAGTCTTCTAACCCTCTTGACTCTGCAGCACGGATCTATCTTCCCCTCTTTTCAAGATCCCGTTGAGTCTTGGCAGCAGTCTGTGCGGCGACAGAAGCAGCCATGTTATTCATAGCCTCTGCCATTTGATCATTCCTATTAGCGTTATCTCTCGGAGCGTCATTCCTTCTTGGCGGCATGGTTTCCTATAAAACCATCATCAAGTAGAGTCTTAACACTACTTCAGATAATTCCAAACTAACGTCCAACTATAACAACACATAATTATATTGGACTTGACAACTCAAGTCACCTAAACCGACACATGATCAGATAACAACTCCTAACCTATAGGTCGACCTAATATCTATAACCAAGGTTCCACAGCTCCCAAAGAAAACCAAACCTATGCTCTGATACCACAATGTAACACCCCATTTTTCAAAGCAAGGGTATATTTTTTTTTCAAAAGTAATTAAACTAAAACAGAGGAATAAATAAAGAAATTTCGTTGGATAAATAATTGAGTCATTATAATTTACAAGCAGCGGAAAAGTTTCTCCAATTATAAATCCAAAACATTTACACAACATCAAATGGTACATGGAACCCATTCAAGATGATGTCAAACTGATAATATTAGTAAAAGTACAGTTTTCCAAACTAAAAATACAACAATCCAAAAAGAAGGACACGTAGTCCCTATACATCATCCTAATCTGATCATCCTACCAAAAAGCTATACACCCTGAGTAATCTCCACGCGCCCCGTGAGATCCTCCTAACGTAACTGCAGTCACGCGTTCCCATCTCCATTCCCGTCCGTAGGGTACGAACCGGTAGGACCGTCCTGACTCTCATCTGAGGGCAAAGCCCAGATTTCCACAATAATTGTAAAGGGTCACCAACCAAAAAAATAACAGTTAACACATAGCAATTAAGATTTTAAATGCTCAAAATAACTTTTCAACTAGGCATGCACCTTAACAGGATTTTCAATATGCTAAAAGTTCATACAATACTTTGCCAATTAGAATGAAAGTAAAATGAGGTTCTCAATCTCCTAATTAACACATAACAAGTCAAGACATGGATAAGTTAATGAGTAATCAATCATCTAACTCAAACTGAGGATTTTCACTGAGCCAATCGATTGGGAAATCGATTGGGGTGAAGGTTTTTAATGAAAACAGAATCCTGGGCTGAATCAATCGATTTGGCAATCGATTGAGTGAGTACTGAGCCCCCAGGTTTTAAGCCAATCGATTTCCAAATCGATTTGGTCGAATATGGATGAGTCCCTGACTTAGGCCCAATCGATTGGGCAATCGATTTCGTAAATGATTTTCGAAAACTGATTACAAAATAGATTGGCTAATCGATTTTGTCCATTTGGCCAAGTCCCTGTTTACTATCCAATCGATTGGGAAATCGATTTCCCTGATCGTTTTTCCAAAAATTCATGCATTAACTCAAGTCATTCCTAATCAAGTTCACATCCTAACACTTAGCAATTCCTACGCGATTACCACGGCAATTGGGATCTCGATAACCATCATACTTACACACAATAATCAACACATAACACTTAGCATTTTCAACGCAATTACCACGATAAATCAAAATTCAAATCACTCAATCATAAACTCAAATCAAATACGACTCGCGTGCCAAGCACCCTAATGCAATGCGTATATGCCAAAATGCATGAACTCGGAATTCCAAACCAAAACCCTCCTCGAAGGGCCGTAAATCATAATTGTACCGCCTATCGTAGGCCAAAGTACCAATTACCGAGGTACCACCTATCACGGGTCAGCACGATTTACTAAAATGCGTAAATCATAAACGTACCACCTATCACGGGTCAGTACAGTTTACCGAGGTGTCACCTATCACGGGTCAACACGATTTACTAAAAGAAAAAAAAGCGTGAATCGTAAACGTACCGCCTATCACAGACCAGTACTGTTTACCGAGGTGCCACCTATCACGGGTCAGCACAATTCACCAAAAACGTAAATCGTAAACGTACCACCTATCACGGGTCAGTACAGTTTACCAAGGTGTCACCTATCACGGGTCAACACGATTTACCAAAAACGTAAATCGTAAACGTACCACCTATCACGGGTCAGTACAGTTTACCAAGGTGTCACCTATCACGGGTCAACACAATTTACCAGAATGAAATGCATGAGCATACACAGACTCCATCCACAACAATCGCTAAGCAAATGCAGATATTAAAAGATTCCCCATTTTTAATACCCATTTAACTTAAACGACTTTCAAACCAACATTAAATAAATAAGTCATTAAGAGATTCCCCGTTCTTAATACCGATTTATCTTAATGATTTTCAAAACAAAACGTTAAGCAAACAGACATATTAAAAGATTCCCCATTCTTAATATACTTTTGACTTAAACGATTTTCTCACAAAACATTCAGTAAACGAGTCATTAAGAGATTCCCCATTCTTAATACTCATCTACCGAAACGACTTTCAAAAACGATAGTTAAGTAACCGAGACATTAAGAGATTCCCCATTCTCAACGCCCAGTTAACTTAAACCTTTTCCTCAAATGGACATTAAGTAAACCGAGGTATTAAAAGATTCCCCATTTTTAATACTCGTTTAACTCTAATGGTTTTCAAATTCCACGGAAACAAACTCAAACATACTCTCACATTCAAACCATAATTCACAACAACCACACCAATTAACAAACATCAAGTATGGGCACGCCAAATATAACAAACACAAATCAATGCAACATAACACCCAGATACATCAAATTTCATTTACTCATAATCATACACAATGACTTCAAATTCATTTACCACGAAACATTCATCAATATAAACAAAACCTAACTCTAAGGTTTTACCCATAACGCATTAGTTTCGTTTTTTCCCAAATCGATACATTAAACCCTAACAAATTCCTTCCCACACGACCACAGATAAGTCCCTAATGCAAACTAAAAGTTTGGAAGGAGCCCTTACCTCAACGTTAGCTTTAACGTGCGTTTCCGGTACCGCGAGTAATTTCGGTAAAATCTCCGCTCGCAACGCCGCTTCCAAATTATTTCACTAGCACCGTAGCGTGGTGGTGAGCAACTTTCCCTTCTATCTCTTCGAGAAATGAAGCTTGGATCTAGAAGAAACGGAGGGGTTTGTGTTTGGATCTCAAATACCGTTTTTCTTCGTTTTCGAATCAAAGAGGAAGAGTGGAGTTGCGAAAACCTTGATCTAACTCTCACCCAACCTTGGGTTACTAGTTTTGAAGAAAGGAAAGCGACGAAAATGAAAATGGGAGAAAGGAGAAAAATGGGTCACGGTTAGAGGAAGAAGATGGAATTTTTCGTTTTCCTTCCTTTCTTTTTCTTTCCTTTGTTTTTCCTTTCTTCCTTTTTCCTTCCTTCCTTTTTCCTTCCTTCCTTTTATACTATTTTCTTTTCCTTTTCTTCCTTCTAGTTTTCCTTTCTTTTTCCCTCCAAACAAACATAAATAGATAATAAATATAACTTAACAAATATCTCAAAATACCTAGACATTTGTTAAATTACCGTTTCACCCGAAACGCATTGAATTATCCGTAAAGGATTCACCGCAGTTAATTTCAATTTATTTATCGACGAGAAATTTTAATTGGCATCAAAACATCTTTTTGATTATTAAACTCCAAAATATTATTAACTTTGGCTTAAAAGCCTCCGAGCCAAAATCCAAAATACACCAAAAATACATAAATGGTACTTTAAAATTATGGGTCTTACAGATACACTTTGAACATTCTACTATATATCAAGTAATAGTTTCATTGTAAAATATTTCTCTTGAAAGTATAATGATTTATATAATTAAAAGTATTTATAACTTCATATCCTATTGAGGCCTTTAAATGATTATATGACCTCAATATAATATAAATCTTTTTGTTTTTAATATAAGCAACAAAAAACTACTTGTACATTGTTAAAGAAACATAGTTCTGCTTATTAAGTTTCTCGTGTTATAACATAACATAATACTTTTTTTTTGTTTTTTTTGTGTTTTGTTTTAATTTTAAACACACAAAAATTGATGATTGAAAATAAAGTGTTACAAACATAGATAATATTAACAATAATTACAGAATTATGGTATCAAACAGAATGTAAATTGTTGATTTTCGTTATATTTAATTTGACGAAAAATAATATTTTGTATTAACTATATTAAAATTAACAACTTTATTTCAAGAAAAATATAAAAAATATTAGTCTATATTATTTGGAAGGAAAACTAATAAAAAATAACAATTTGTCTCTTATTTAATTACAGTATGTCTAAAATAATATTAATTTAAATTTTTCATTTCTAATTCCAATGATAAATTTATTTAATCATGTTTGAAAAAATATATAATAGATTTATTTTTTAACTATATTGCATATATTAAATATTGTCAAATAACTTTTTGAATTTGTGTAATTTAATTTACTTTTACTTATAATTTATTTTAGTTAAATAATATTTAGAGAAAAATAAAATAGTAATGGTAAATTAAAAAATATATAATATGTGTTATTTTGATAAAAATAAAATAAATATGGCAAAAAACATACAAACAAAACATTTACACCGACACCAACCATCGACTTAGTATTTTTTCCGACCACTATGGGCTGTTTTTAGAGAAACCGTCAACATTGTTCTCTGATGATGAGAACAAAACCCACAAGTTGAACACACTATCTAATTTGAATGGATAAGGCCATTTCTAACCTACATGTCCACAACATGTTTTCTACATGTGATTTTTATACTTAAAAATAACTTTAATGCAAAGTTAATTTACTATTGAATACTAATTTAATAATTGATATTTGATAATATATCATGCGGTTCTTCTATTGGTACACAAATATTATTTTGGAAAATGTTTAACAATTTTCATTATAATCCAAATAAACTTTAATATTTATTTAAAAATATAGATTTTACATAATAAACAAATTAGTTGTCTAAATATTTTTGCATGCAGTTTTGCTACACAATTCTTAATTGTTTTAAAAACAGATACATCAAATCAAAATTACTATTAATATCTGTAATACTATTGACCATTTTACATCTAATCTTATATTTTGATGTTACAGTGTCAATTATTTTTATTAAAATGACATCTCCAAAACTTAAAAACTTGATAATTATATTTATTCGTATGCTTGTTTTCTTTTTTCTAACTCTTTGAAGTAGTAAACAAAAATTACATTGTAATTCATTTAATAAGGTTCGAAAACATAAATAAATACTTTTCAGCAAACTTTTAAATTACAAATTCAGTTTATATGCATAAAAAAGTTAGAATAAAACATAAAAAAATAAAATATATATATATAATATTACCACTCAATAGTTTATTATGTAAATTTTCTATAGTGAAATATAATAAATTGTATTATCTTTAGAAAATTTAAATATTATATTTTTATTTAATATCTTTAAAATTTATCTATAACAGTTAATAGAGTGTTTAAAATATCGTCAAAATATAGTATTAAATTTAATAAATAATTAATATTAAAATATTTGATATTAATATTTCAAATTCAGGTAAAATAATAATATTTTGATGGCGTAAAATATTTTTAAAGTTGACAAAAACATTAATAGAAATTGATTTAAAAATATTATACTAATTGTTGTTTCTAGATGTATACTAGATCCTCTAAAAATAGTAATAAGGATAAGTGATTGTGTATAAATAGAACAACATAAGGCAAAATAGTCATTCACAATATTAAAAATAGGTTTTAACAACTTCTTTTTTATGTATTTAACAATACTTTTAAGTTCTATAGTATGTAGCGTTGTTAAAATATACGACAAAGTTTTTTAAATGTAAAACTTGTTGTCAATGGTGATATTTAATAGCGCTTTTTCTAAAAAGCGTTGCCGTAGGTAGGATTTAATAGCACTTTTTTAACACTATTTTTCAAAAAGCGTTATTATAACTATCATTTAATTAGACTTTTTTTTTTGGAAAAACACTATTGTATGAGGAATTTTAAAGCGTTTTTTTTCCTTCTGAAAAGCTCTGTCCTAAGTGTTCTATAATAGATCTTTTATTCCGCTTTTCTTATAATGTTATTTTAGAGAAAGAAAAAAACAATGTCATATGTTTGCCACACGATAACAATGTTCAATTAAAAAAGTGTTGTCATATATTGATGTTAATTTTTCAGCTACAAATTTTTTATAAACACTATCATATATTGATTTTATTTTTCCATAAATCATCTATGATCATTCGAAACTCTATTTACAATTCAAAAAATAAATTAATAATTAAACACACAAACACACATTATGAGAAACGAGAACTATTAATGATATTCATTGAATTTAATTAACACTAAAGATGTTATCAGACTGTATCTCCACCCAATAACTTTTGGATATTACATGCTATAATAGCTCTAAATTTATTTTACTTTTATTTCTGTAATAATTCAAATTAAAAACTGCTTAATATTGTATCCAAAAAATAAAACTCCTTCCCGTACTTATGCTATATAATTATTTATGGATTTTATTTTTTATATTATTTTGAATCAAGAATTCTAACTATAAACTCAAAATATGTGTTATCAACATCAATATTTTCTTAATTTCTAGCACCATCAATTTTTCAATGTGACACCCTAAACCCCAAATAATTTTTTTTTTTTTATATAAAGAGTATCACGTAGTCATAAACATGTCACATAATCCAAAATTTCCATCAAACATAATGACATCGAAATCATAATATCAAATAACATAATCCTTTTTGAAGTGCACATACTTATGTTTTAAATGTAGTGCAAATATAGTCCCCACCCAATGTCATTATCAGAGCGGGAATTCCCAAAATAAAAATACTCAAAATAACATCAATACAATGCGTATAAATAGAGTCTTTAGGACATGATGACTTCCGCCTCTCCGATGGTACTAGTCATCACCTGCAACTTACAACTCGTCTGCGTCCATCGCAAACGCCAAACACAAACAACGAGGGGTGAGTATCGAAATTATGTAACAGTATAAAATACACGAGGAGAACACGCAAACAATCAAATTATCACAATCTCAAAAACAGTCAAGTGTATAATATCAACGACTTATCAAATTCATTCATAATAAGACAATCAAAATAATGAAATGATATGCATGTCCTACACTCTATACTTCCTCATTTGGTACCATTCTACTCGGAAGTACTTGGTTAGGAGGCCTGATACTATGCCACTACAAGAGTGGACGGACAATTCATGAATGGCCAAGTCCTCATAGATCCCCTCAACTCAAACCGAAACACATATATGCGACAGTCGGGGTACTCTTGTGTTGCACGGTAGTTCCGGGCCTTAGGGAATAACCCACTAATCCACTTAGGAATTCCCCACTAGGTGTACCCCAAGGTCTATCAGTCTTACCTTACAGTTCGACTGTAGCCCTCCACGATCAGGCTCATTCAGTTGTACTTCCCCGAATCACTAGGTTTGTCAGACCCTCCCTATATGATGACAAAACAATCCTAACTCCAAAATCTACAACACATATCTCAGACTTACTCGATCATCACTACTCACTAAGTTTCAGTTTGACTTCACAATATTCATCATTATATATCTTTATCAGTCAATCACAATATTTGGTTTACACTACTCACAATACACAATCCAATTTCATCAATCACATAATAAGGAATTCAATCGGTGACACATTCTAGTAATATCACAAATTCAATCAAGTAACAAAAACATTCAAGTTCATATCATTCATACATTAACAATCAACATAAGATTTCATAAAATCGGACAACATGCAATCTTAATATAAATAAATTTACGACAATTCTACAGGTTGCTAAATTATATTTTAGTCCTCACTATTACCATTCACATCTTATTAATTAATTATTATTACTCAATAGGGCTCAACTGTACGTAGTAAGCCCCGAATGAACATTTGGGAATTTCAGCATTCCCGTTCATCTCACGTTATTTTATACTCATAAGATCGAACCTCATCCCACCCCTTACCTCAGCTGAAGATTCCGTCCAATGAGTCTGATATGCTAACGGATCGTTTCTTTATCGGTCGTCGTCCCTAATAGTCCACGAGGGAATTATAACCACACAACCACAAAATACAAATGAATTACTTACTATAAATAAATGAATAAATCATTAATAAAATAAATAATAAATTAATAACGAATAAATAAAGAATGAATAAATAATAAATAAATAAATAAATAAGTAAATGAATAAAGAAATAATAAATGGATAAGTAAATAAATAAATAAATAAATAAGTAAATACGTTAATAAGTAAATAAAGAAATGAATATATAATAAATAAATAATGAAATAAATAATTAAATAAGTAACTGAATAAATAAATGAATAATAAATAATAAATAAATAAGTAAATAAATAAATAATTAATAAAATAAATAATAAATAAATAAGTAAACGAATAAATAAATAATAAAATAAATAATAAATAAGTAAATAAGTAGATGAGTAAATAAATAATAAAATAAGTAAACAAATAAATAAATAAGTAAATGAATAAATAAATAGATAAATAAATAAATAAATAAATCAGTAATGAATAAATAAGTAATGAACAAATAAATAATAAATAAATAAGTAAATAAATAAATAAATAAATAAATAAATAAGTAAATACATTAATAAGTAAATAAATAAATAAAATAAATAAATAAATACGTAACTGAATAAATAACTAAATAATAAAATAAATAATAAATAATTAAATAGGTAAGTGAATAAATAAGTAATAAAATAATATAATAAATAAATAAATCAGTAATGAATACATAAATAATAAAATAACTAATAAATACACAAATAAATAAGTAAATAAATAAAATAAATAATAATAAATAAATAAATGAATAGATAAATAATAAAATAAATAAACAAATTAATAAATAAGTAAATGAATAAATAAATAATAAATAAATAAATACATTAATAAGTAAATAATTAATTAATTAAGTAAATAAATGAATAAATAAATAAGAAATTAAATAAGTAAGTAAATAAATAAATGAATAAATAAATAATAAATAATAAATAAATAAATGAGTAAGTGAATAAAATAAATAATAAATAAATTATCTAGATAAATAAGGGTACAACTAATGGTACAGCAAAATTCAATATTGTTAGAAATACCGTTGAATAATCTAAACTAGTTGGCAGAACTCTCTCTCTCTAATACATTTGCAAGTGAAGATTTCATGATATACAATAAAAATCCTCCTAACCAAAAGGCAATTCATGATATTCATATAGGGCAATTCATGGTTTCACGATATACATGTAGAGCAATTCAAAAAGGCAATTCAAAAAGCAATTCAATAAAAATTCCTAATAACCACATCAATTCATTTCAGATTACGCTGCCTGAAGCTCTTATTTTTAGGTTATATATATGTACTTGTCTTGTATGGATGAAAAGATCAACCCTCTAAAAGCTAATATGTTTATTTGGCCTGAATCACAATATTGTAGCTTAATGAATTTGACCTTGAACTTGATTCCATGTTTATTTTCATGCTACGGTATCTTATTTCGTAAGCGAGTAATAACCATATCAAAACATTTCTCCCTAATATTGTTTTTCATTATTATTGAAAAATTTAAAGAGATTATATTGAGTGAATTTAACATTCTTCAAACTAAAGAATTTTTCACATAAAGTTAATATTTTAATTAAATTGAACAACATAATAATCAAAATAATAGTCAAATTAATCTATTTTTGGATTAGCTATAAAAAGGAAGGATACTTGTTTAATTGGTATTGTGAATTTCTAATTGTCTGAAGAAGTAAGGGAGAAGAAGGAGGCATACCTAATGTGGTTGATCTTGGGAGGCGGCTGTTGCTACTTTTGCTTTCCCTAATTTTTGCTTTCCTAAATTTTTGATTTCCGTAATTTTTGCTTTCCCTAATTTTTTGCTTTCCCATAACCACCTTGTGCTGATATATATATATATATATAATAATATATATATATATATATATATATATATATATATATATATATACTTATAGTATACTAGCCTAGGTTTTATATTATTATTATTATTATTATTATTATTATATTATTATTATTATTATTATTATTATTATTAACCCATTCTATTAGTGCTAAAGGTAACAACTAATGTAACGACACAATTTTACTCATCGTATTATTTATACAGTAACATATATAGTATACATATTTTATTTTATTTATTTTTATAAGTTGAATATAGTTACTATTGATGAATTAAATCAATTACTAAGACAACACATGTAAGACCCAAAATTTTAAAGTACCATTTATGTATTTTTGGTGTATTTTAGATTTTGGCTCGGAGGCTTTTAAGCCAAAGTAATAATATTTTGGAGTTTTATAATCAAAAAGATATTTAATGCCGATTAAGATTTCTCGTCGATAAATAAATTGAAATTAACTGCGGTGAATCCTTTACGTAGAATTTAATGCGTTACGGTGTGAAATGGTAATTAACAAATATCTAGATTTGAGATATTTGTTAAGTTATATTTATTATATATATTTATGTATATATGTTTGATTGAGGGAAAGGAAAAGGAAATAGAAAAGAAAGGAAAGGAAATAGAAAAGAAAGGAAAGGAAATAGAAAAGAAAGGAAAGGAAATAGAACGGAAAGAGAATAAAGGAAAGGAAAAAGGAAAGAAAACTAAATCCATCGTCTTCTTCCTCTGTGACCGTGAACCAAATTCCCTCCTTTCTCCCATTTTCATTTTCGTCGCTTTCTTTTCTTCAAAAACTAGTAACCCAGGTTGGGGAGAGTTAGATCAAGGGTTTTCGCAACTCCACTCTTCCTCTTTGATTCGAAAACGAAGAAGAAACGATTTTTGAGATCCAAACACAAACCCCTCCGTTTCTTCTTGATCCAAGCTTCATTTCTCGAAGAGATAGAAGGGAAAGTTGCTCACCACCACGCTACGGTGCTAGTGAACTAATTTGGAAGCGGCGTTGCGAGCGGAGATTTTACCGGAATTACTCGCGGTACCGGAAACACACGTTAAAGCTAACGTTGAGGTAGGGGCTCCTTCCAAACTTTTAGTTTGCATTAGGGACTTATATGTGGTTGTGTGGGAAGGAATTTGTTAGGGTTTAATGTATCGATTTGGGAAAAACGAAACTAATGCGTTATGGGTAAAACCTTAGAGTTAGGTTTTGTTTATATTGATGAATGTTTCGTGGTAAATGAATTTGAAGTCATTGTGTATGATTATGGGTAAATGCAATTTGATGTATCTGAGTGTTATGTTGTGTTGATTTGTGTTCGTCGTATTTGGCGTGTTCCTACTTGATGTTTGTTAATTGGTGTGGTTGTTGTGAATTATGGTTTGAATGTGAGAACATGTTTGAGTTTGTTTCTGTGGAATTGAAAAACCATTAGAGTTAAACGAGTATTAAAAATGGGGAATCTTTTAATACCTCAGTTTACTTAATGTGCATTTGAGGAAAATGTTTAAGTTAACTGGGCGTTGAGAATGGGGAATCTCTTAATGTCTCGGTTACTTAACTATCGTTTTTTAAAATCGTCTCGGTAAATGAGTATTAAGAATGGGGAATCTCTTAATGACTCGTTTACTGAATGTTTTGTGTGAAAATCGTTTAAGTCAAAAGTATATTAAGAATGGGGAATCCCTTAATATGTCTGTTTGCTTAACGTTTTGTTTTGAAAATCATTAAGATAAATCGGTATTAAGAACGGGGAATCTCTTAATGACTTATTTATTTAATGTTGTTTTGAAAGTCGTTAAGTTAAATGGGTATTAAAAATGGGGAATCTTTTAATATCTGCATTTGCTTAACGATTGTTGTGGATGGAGTCTGTGTATGCTCATGCATTTCATTTGGTAAATTGTGTTGACCCGTGATAGGTGACACCTTGGTAAACTGTACTGACCCGTGATAGGTGGTACGTTTACGATTTACGTTTTTGGTGAATTGTGCTGACCCGTGATAGGTGCACCTCTCGTAAACAGTACTGGTCTGTGATAGGCGGTACGTTTACGATTCACGCTTTTCTTTTAGTAAATCGTGTTGACCCGTGATAGGTGACACCTCGGTAAACTGTACTGACCCGTGATAGGTGGTACGTTTATGATTTACGCATTTTAGTAAATCGTGCTGACCCGGGATAGGTGGCACCTCGGTAATTGGTACTTTGGCCTGCGATAGGCGGTACAATTATGATTTACGGCCCTTCGAGGAGGGTTTTGGTTTGGAATTCCGAGTCCATGCATTTTGGCATATACGCATTGCATTAGGGTGCTTGGCACGCGAGTCGTGGTTGATTTGAGTTGTGTGTTTGAGTGTTTTGAATTTGAGTCGTTGTGGTAATTGCGTTGAAAGTGCTAAGTGAAAATCGATTGATTCAGTACTCACTCAATCGATTGCCAAATCGATTGATTCAGCCCAGGATTCTGTTTTCATTAAAAACCTTTACCCTAATCGATTTCCCAATCGATTGGCTCAGTGAAAATCCTCAGTTTGAGTTAGATGATTGATTACTCTTTAACTTATCCATGTCTTGACTTGTTATGTGTTAATTATGAGATTGAGAACCTCATTTTACTGTCATTTTAATTGGCAAAGTATTGTATGAACTTTTAGCATATTGAAAATCCTGTTAAGGTGCATGCCTAGTTGAAAAGTTATTTTGAGCATTTAAGATCTTAATTGCTATGTGTTAACTGTTATTTTCTTGGTTGGTGACCCTTTACAATTATTGTGGAAATCTGGGCTTTGCCCTCAGATGAGAGTCAGGACGGTCCTACCGGTTCGTACCCTACGGACGAGAATGGAGATGGGAACGCTTGATTGCAGTTACGTTAGGAGGATCTCACGGGGCGCGTGGAGATACTCAGGGTGTATAGCTTTTTGGTAGGATGATCAGATTAGGATGATGTATAGGGACTAGGTGTCCTTCTTTTTGGATTGGAGTATTTTAGTTTGGAAAACTGTACTTATACTAATATTGTCAGTTTGACATCTTCTTTGAATGGTTCCATGTACCATTTGATGTTGTGTAAATGTTTTGGATTTATAATTGGAGAAACTTTTCCGCTGCTTGTAAATTATAATGACTCAATTATTTATCCAAAGGCATTTCCTGATTTAATTCTTTGTTTGTCTTTAATTACTTTTGAAAAAAAAATATACCCTCGCTTTGAAAAACGGGGTGTTACATTCTGGTATCAGAGCATAGGTTTGGTTTTCTTTGGGAGCTGTGGAACCTTGGTTATAGATTGTAGGTCGACCTATAGGTTAGGAGTTGTTATCTGATCATGTGTCGGTTTAGGTGACTTGAGTTGTCAAGTCCAATATAATTATGTGTTGTTATAGTCGGATGTTAGTTTGGAATTATTTGAAGTAGTGTTAAGACTCTACTTGATGATGGTTTTATAGGAAACCATGCCGCCAAGAAGGAATGACGCTCTGAGAGACAACGCTAATAGGAATGATCAAATGGCGGAGGCTATGAATAACATGGCTGCTTCTGTTGCTGCACAGACTGCTGCCAAGACTCAACGAGATCTCGAAAAGAGGGGAAGAGAGATCCGTGCTGCAGAGTCAAGAGGGTTAGAAGACTTCTGTCGTTACAATCCTCCTAAGTTCAAGGGGGATGAGAATTCAGAGAAGGCGGATCAATGGATCCAAGAAGTGGAGAAGATCTTTGATATGATAAAGTGTCAAGCGGGAGTGAAGGTCAGCTATGCCACTTATATGCTGTTGGGGGATGCTGAGTACTGGTGGAGGAGTGCAAGGTTATTGATGGGAGCAGCCCACGAGGAGGTGAACTGGGAATCCTTTAAAAAGGAAGTTTTTTAGACAAATACTTCCCGATGAGTACCAGGACTAAATTGGGTGACGACTTTCTGAAACTTCACCAGGGGAGCATGACTGTGGCGAGTATGCTGCTAAATTTGAATCGCTATCGAGGCATTTCAGGTTCTTCCGTGAAGAAATTGATGAACCGTTCATGTGTCATCGTTTCCAAGACGGACTGAAGTATGAGATTCAAGACTCTGTCTTACCCTTGGGAATTCAACGTTTCCAAGCGCTGGTGGAGAAATGTAGAGAAGTGGAAGATATGAAAAACAAGAGGGCTAGCCGAGTAGGGAATTTTAATTCGGGAGGCCCTAGTCGGGCGAATTATCAGAACAAGGGGAAGCAAGTTGCTAAACCTTATAATCGACCCCAGAATAACAACGGTGGGCAGAGTCGCCCGGGAACCAGAATTTCGGGAGGCAATTGGGGCAAGTGCTTCGATGTTTCCGATGTGGGGGAGAAGGACACTATGCTAGTGCTTGTACCGCTAACGTCCCCACCTGTCACAATTGTCGGAAGTCGGGGCACATGGCAAGGATTGCACGGCTCCAAAGGTGGAACCAGTGGTGAATGTAGCTAGGGCTACCCGTCCTACTGCTAGAGGACGCATTTATTGTGTGAATGCTGAAGAGAGGAATCCCATCTGGTAATCTGATTCAACGTGGCTGTGAGATTGCAGGTAACACTCTAACTGCACTCTTTTGATTCGGGGGAACCCATTCCTTCATTGCTATGGACTGTGTGAATCGCTTGAAGTTATCTGTGTTTGCTTTACCTTTTGATTTGGTTGTGTCCATACTTGCTAAGACCTTAACCGTAAATTCAGCATGTTTACATTGTCGAATGACTATACAGAATAGGGATTTCTTGGTTAATTTAATTTGTTTACCGCTACAATCACTCGAGGTCATCCTCGGTATGGATTGGATGTCTTATCATTATGTAATCTTGGATTGTGCTCGTAAATTGGTTCTTTTCCCCGAACCAGGAGTTGTTAAGTATTTAGCTACTAACAAACTCCGAGTGTCGCTAAGTGAAGGGACTCATGAGTTTTTGTCTCTGGCAAATGTGGAGGCAAAGATAAATGTGGATATAGAAGATGTGATACTTGTCAACGAGTATCGGGATGTATTTCCAACGGAAATTCCAGGATTGCCACCAGTAAGAGAAGTGGAATTCTTCATTGATTTGCACCCAGGAACGGGACCCTATTTCAATGGCACCTTTATCGAATGTCGCCATTGGAATTAAATGTGCTCAAAAGCCAAATTGAAGACTTGTTGGAGAAGAAATTCAGTCAGACCAAGTGTATCACCGTGGGGAGCTCCAGTTTTGCTAGTTAAGAAGAAGGACGGAAGCTCGCGTCTATGTGTGGATTATAGACAGCTTAACAAGGCAACTATTAAGAATCGTTATCCTTTGCCACGAATCGATGATTTGATGGATCAATTGAGAGGGGCCGCGATATTTTCGAAGATTGACTTGAAGTCGGGTTACCATCAGATTCGAGTAAGGGAAGGAGACATTCAGAAAACAGCTTTCAGAACCGCTATGGACATTATGAATACCTGGTTATGCCGTTTGGAGTTACCAATGCACCGGCAATTTTCATGGACTACATGAACAGAATCTTTAATTCGTTCCTTGATAAATTCGTTGTGGTGTTCATTGATGATATATTGATTTATTCGAGGACTGAAGAAGAGCATGGAGAACATTTACGACAAGTTCTTGAGATTTACGCGAGAAGCGATTGTATGCCAATCTGTCGAAGTGTGAATTTTGGCTAGAGAAAGTGAATTTCTTGGGACATGTGATAACCAAGGAAGGAATCGCTGTAGATCCGGCTAAGATTGAGGCGGTTCTTGCTTGGAAACAGCCTCAGACTGTCACTGACATACGGAGTTTTGTAGGACTGGCAGGGGTACTACAGGAGGTTTATCGAAGGTTTTGCTAAGATTGTGGCTCCACTGACACAACTTACCAGAAAAGATCAACCGTTCGCATGGACGGAGAAGTGTGAAGAAAACTTCCAGTTACTAAAGAGAAAATTGACGACCTCACCTGTATTGGTATTACCGCAATCAGAAGAACCCTAATGAAGTTTATTGTGATGCATCTCACCAAGGTTAGGATGTGTTCTGATGCAACACAAGAAAAGTTGTGGCTTATGCCTCGAGACAATTGAAGATTCATGAGAGGAACTTCCTACTCATGATTTGGAGCTTGCCGCGGTTGTTTTTGCATTAAAGATCTGGAGGCATTATTTATATGGGTTGCACGTTCACCGTGTTCAGCGACCATAAAAGCTTGAAATATTTGTTTGATCAGAAGGAGTTGAACATGCGCCAGAGACGATGGATGGAGACTCTCAAGGATTTTGATTTCACACTGCAGTACCACCCTGGGAAGGCCAATGTAGTGGCTGATGCGTTGAGCAGAAGAAGTGTATCGGTGTCTTCACTAATTATGGCTAGACAACAAGAGTTGTGGGAAGCTTTTAGAGACTTGCACTTGAACGTAGAGTTTGCACCGGGAATTTTGAATTCGGAATGATTAAGATCTCGAGTGGACTACTTGAAGACATTGCGAATTCTCAGGATGACGTCTTAATTCAAGAGAAGAGGAATCTAATAGTACAAGGGAAGACGACTGAGTTCAAGATTGGGGCAGATTAACGTTTTGCGGTGTAATGGTTAGATTTTGTGTACCAGAAATTAATTATGCGGAAAACGATTTTAGAAGAGGCGCATAAGAGTAAGCTGAGTATCATCCTGGAGCAACAAAGATGTATCAGGATTTGAGGCAGAATTATGGTGGCCAGGAAATGAAGAAACATGTGGCGGAATATGTATCCACTTGTCTAACTTGTTCATAAAGCGAAAGGTGGAACATCAGCGACTGGCTGGAATGTTGCAACCTTTAGATATACCTGAATGGAAGTGGGACAGCATTTCCCATGGATTTTATAACCGGATTACAAAGACAAGGAGAAAGAATGATTCCATATGATGATAGTGGATCGACTAACTAAATTGCTCACTTTTGTCGGTAAGTGACCACCTATAAGGTAGATCAGCTAGGAGATCTACATTGCTGAAATTGTGAGGTTAACGGGGTACCATCGAGCTTGTATCAGACCGTGATCCGAAGTTCACATCACAATTTTGGGAGCATTACACGAAGCATTGGGAACGAAGCTACGATTGAGTTCAGCTAACATGGCCACAACGGACGGACAGACTGAAAGGACAGAATCAGTCCTTGAGAGAGAGAGCATGTGTCTATAGAATGATAGGGAAGCTGGGATGATGTAACTTCCGTTGATTGAATTCACTAAAACAATAGTTCACGCAAAGTATTGGAATGGCACCATAATGAAGCCGCCCATATTAAAAAAAAAAAAAAAAT
>PGTU02013623.1:0-23101 GCA_002896215.2 Cicer echinospermum
CTTATTAGCAAGCTTTTTCAATTTACAATTGTAAGATATATGTCCCTTTTTACAACAGAAATGACATGAAAAAACAGAGAATGAATTATGAGTTGGTTTAATGAAGATATCATGCATTTGCTTTGATTTAACAAATTTATGGTTCTGTTTAGCATTCTTGTTTTGTCTATAACCAATTCCAGATTTTTCATAATGATTCCTTTGATTCCCAAGAAGAACATTTAGGTTGTTTTTACTACTAGTAAACTTAGCTAAATCAGATTTTAATGACACAACTTTTCTTTCAAGTTCAGTACAGCTAGTCTGTTTATCAAATGATTCTTTTTTCAAATGTTCATTCATATCTTCAAGCAACTTATGATCTTTCTTAATTTCTTCACACATCATGCATTGTTTTTCTAGCATTTTCTTAGTGTAAATCAATTGTTTAACTACCTTAACATGTTCAGCATGCAATTCATTAAAAGCGTCATGTAATTCATCATAAGTTGGATTAGAGGTAGTACTTACTTCACTATCAGAATCTGAATCTGTATTGGCCATGAGACACAAGTTAGCTTCTTCATCTTCTAAATCTTCAGATGAATCTTCCTCATTGTCATTCCAAGCTATGTAGGCTCTCTTTGTTGAAGGTTGTTGATCCTTGCCTTTAGCCTTCACAAACTTGTTTCTGTTTTGCAGTTTAAAGCACTCAGATCTGATGTGGCCTGTTTTCCCACATTCATAGCAAGTTATGACTTTGCTATCATTGGTATCACTCTTGCTGAAGCCTTTTGTCTTTGAATTTGGTGGTTTTCTTGATTGGCTTCCTTTCTTTTTCAGAAACTTTTTTAATTTTCTGACCAGCATACCTATCTCAGGTTCTTCATCAGATTCACTTTTTGAATCATCAGTATCTGGTTCAGATTTCTCTTTGTGAGTTTGAGCCTTCAGTGAAAGTCCTTTTCTTTTCCTATTAGATTGTTCTGACTCATCTAATCTGTGCAGTTCCATCTCATGCTCCTTGAGCTTTCCAAATAGTGTGGCAATAGTCATGTTTGCAAGGTCCTTTGATTCAGCAATCGCAGTGATCTTGGGCAGCCATTCTCTTGTCAAGCACCTCATTACTTTTCCTATTTGTTGCTCATTGTCCATAGTTTTTCCTAGAGCATGTAGATTGTTGATGATGTGAGTGAACCTTGTCTGCAGGTCATTGATTGACTCATCCTTCTTCATGTTGAAAAGCTCATACTCATGCATTAGAGTATTTGTTCTTGCCCTTTTGACATTTGTTGTGCCTTCATGAGTTTCCTGAAGTGTGTCCCACATTTCCTTTGCAGTTTTGCAGTGTGACACCCTAAAAAATTCATCAGCACTCAAGGCAGAGGTTATAGTATTCTTGGCTTTTGCATTATAGCCAAATTTCTTTTTGTCATGATCAGACCAATCCGCTCTTGGTTTGATGATGATGGATGATCCCTCAGTGCCTGCAAGTTTAGGCACATAGGGACCATTTTCCACTGCCTCTAAGATGTCAAGTCGACATGCCTCTAGAAAGATGAGCATCCTCTCTTTCCAGTACATGTATGCTGATCCATTAAAGGCAGGGGGTCTTGTTAAAGATGCCCCTTCACCCAGAAAATCAATTGAAGTCATTTTGTTTTTGAGAACTAGTCTAAAAGATCAGGCTCTTGATGCCAATTTTTGGTTAGATGACTTCTATTTTTAGGAAATTTTATGCAATATTATCAACAAGATTATCCAATTCTTTCCTAAGTGATGAATTAATATCAAAACCAACTTGTTTAATATTCATTCCTATGTTTAACAGTAAAATATTTTAACAGTTTATTTGCAGCGGAATTTCACAATCACATGCAAGATTAATATAAAAAGTAAAGAGAGAGAGGAAACAGTGCACCAGGGATTTTTATACTGGTTCGGCTATCACTTTGATAACCTACATCCAGTCCTGAAATCTACAACAGATTTCAACCTTTCACTAGAATGATTTGATAAACGTTTTTACAAACTTTCCATCGTCACAGCCTATCCATCCAACTCACAATCACTTCTATCACAATACCAACCTATCCCTAAGAGTTACTCGTCAAACTCTAGCGAGATCAAGCTGAGGTTTCTTTTAGATGACCACAAGTATCCTAAAAGATAACCACCAGTGTACACTACTGGATTTCCAAAACTTCAATTACAGAAAATGTTCTTTCAAAAAGAATTAAAGAATACTAAGAAAATTTGACTCAATCACAATGTAAGATCTCACACAAAAATATTAGCCAATGAGTATTTGTGTGTTGTAACAATTTTTCTCTCAAGTTGTTTTTCAGTCTTCAGTGTTTATGAAAAAGTGTTATGATTGTTTTTCAAAAATTGTGATTGATTCAATTTATATATTTTCAGAAAAACAACATATAAATCGATTTCATAATCGATATTATTAAAGTTTAAAACCAGCTTAATCGATTACCTAATCGATTATCGCGTGTCTTGTTTTTCTTGAATCGTGAAAATATATGAACTATTCGATTTCCCAATCGATTCTTTTAATGCAATTATCAGAGACTGATACTTAGTTTGTATCAGAATCGATTGACTAATCGATTATACATGTTTTTTTCAAACAACGAGATCAAAACAATCGATTACTCAGTCGACACATATTCATTGACATAATCGATTTGGCAATAGGCTGAATTCTCCCTGTAACTCAAACATTTTACTTCAATCGATTCGTCAACCGATTGTACTGGTCACAGTGACTCAGATATTTACTTCAATCGATTTGCCAATCGATTGTGCTTGTTACAGGACCTCAGCTATTTGGTCAAAATCAATGTGCCAATCGATTATTCAATGTGTTTCTGATAATGATGTAACTAGTTCATTCTTTCAATCGATTACCTAATCGATTGATGCAAAGCTTGCACCTCAAGAAACATTTAACACGGAATCGATTATCTAATCGATTAGTGCATTGCTTCAGACTTAAGAAATGTATTCAATTGTTGTCCAATCGATTTGTTGATCACAGAACACATGTCTGATGAAAAAAGTATTTTTCATAATCGATTTTGCCAATCGATTGTTCATATGAGTTTGGTTCTGTGAATCACAAAAATCGTTATTCAATTGATGTGCAAATCATTGTGGGCCAATTGAATTTGTTTAAATAAAACAGAAACAGGTTATTTGATAAAAGCCTTTAAGTAAATCGATTTCCCAATCGATTAACTTAGTGAAACCTTCATTATGCGAGTCGGCGACACATATGTGGCGCGAACCGATGACGATAATAATAAAAGAGTTTAAGACGTAACGCACAAGAAATAAAATACAATAAGATGAGAGATCACGAATTTGATAAAGAAATTAAATAAACGATTATACAACAATCAAATTGATTTTTATAGTTGATTCTAAAATTCTGATCGTGAAACAAAAAAATTGTTTATATATACGTGCATAGAATAGTAAAAAAACTCTATAACAATAATAATGTAAAAAAATATAGACAAGAAGAAAAAAGAAAAATAAGTGTTTACCACACTGGAAAGGTTCTTTAGTAACTCGTTCCAATCTTTCTTCTCTCTTTTCTCTATATTATTCTCTCTTCTCTTTTATTTTTTTGTGCTCTCAATTTTGCTCCCAATTTTTCTCAATTGTGCTCCGAAATTCCTCCCCCTATTGTCCTCTTGTGGTAGACTATTTTTAGACTTTTTTGGGTGTAGATTACAAAAGACAAGAGAATATATTGCCAATGAATTACCATTAATCTATTTCTTTCGGTTTCTTTTCATTTAATTGGCCACAATTATACTGATTCTTCTTATTATCATTGATTCATTTCTTCGGTTTCTTTTCTATTCAATTGACCACCTTTATACTGATTTTTAATACCATTGATTTATTTCTTTACGGTTTCTTTCATTCAAATGATGACCATTATAATAATTTTTATTACCATAAATTCAATTCAATTTAAATACGTTTGTTTTTATTTTTTTTTTTTTATTTAGAAAATAGTAAAAATTTCTTGAAAGAATTCAGATTCAATAAAAACCAAACACAATCCATGATTTTCTAAAAATCTAACAATTTATTTTTATTATTATGTTCATCATTATTAGTTTTTTTATTATTTATTTGTTTTTTGATATATTTATTAAAAATCATAAAGTAGGGGACAAAATTTAAGTGTCAACAGTTTCATTCCATTTTTTAGTCAATTAAACACAATTTTTCAAATTTTTAACAACTCGATTTCTCTCTAAAATATACCCGATTTCTCCCGTTTACAAAATATGTTATTTTGCATCGTTCTTCTTCACCGTAAGTCCGATTTGAGTGAAACCAACGCCAAAACGATCGTGTGAAAAATGGCTATATTATCCACTAATTTATTTTCTAATTTATAGTAAGATTTCTTGACCGAATTACGAAATTAATTTTAGAGTGCCTTCTCATAATTTATTTTTAATGTTTACCCATAAATTGTCAAGTTAGATCGATTGAAGGACAAATAGTCAATGAACAAAGACTGTTTGCTCGTGGAATCGTATTCGTGTGTGAAACCGTCGAAATAAGGTAAGGGGTGAGGGAGTGTTTGAATTCATGAGTATAATATAATGTGAGATGAACGGGAAAACCGTATTTTCCAACGATTCATCTGGGGCTCACTACGTACAACAGTAGCCATTTGAGTGATAAATTGATTAATGTGAAAATATAGGAATTGTGAGATTAAAATATGGAATAAAAATATTTATAAGGTGTTGATTAATTTAACTTCGTTAAATGTGTGGTGTTTGATATTATTGTGATATTTGATTTTATTTTCATTAAATGTGTGATATTTGATATTATTGTGATAATGGATGTCAAATGAATTTTATGTATATGTTTGATTAGACATGTTTAGGTGATGTGATAATAAAAAGTGGATGCATTTTGATAAGTTTATGTGATTATGATGATGTATAATTAATAATAATGATGTATAGATTTGTGATAAGTCTATGTGATGATCTATGATTGATGAGACTGATGTTTATAAGATGCGATGATGTGTGATTATGGATAGTGGTGTTATAAATTGTGATGAGAATATTGAAGTAACCCCAGAGTTGATGATATAATTGTGATTCCAATTTGTGTTTGAGATGACGGTCTTAATGGAGTACCATAGGCCAATGAGGCAGAAAATAAATATTGAGAATTTATGAGGTGGAGATTATTTTGTCATCATATAGGTAAGGCCTAACAAGCCTAGTGATGTTGGGGAAGTACAACTGAATGAGCGTGATCGTGCGGTCTACTGTTGAGTCTTAGGCAAGATTTTAGACCGTGGAGGTATTCGGGGTGGGGAATTCCTAGGTGACTTGGAGGTAGACCTCCAAATGTTGGGAGCACCATGCAACACACGTTTACCTCGACTGTCGCGTATATGTGTCTCGAGTTGAGTTGAGGGATCTATGTGGACATGGCCAATTTGGATTTTGTCTATCCACAAGGATGGTGGCATAGTATACAAGCCTCCTAATCAAGATTACTTCAGAGTTAGAATGGTAAATACAGACTTTGCCCTTATAGCATTCTTCTCCTAAATTTATAATTGTGTTTCGGGTACCCGGGCCAAATTTTCAAACAATAGCCGTCGTCTGGTCTGAAAATACAGATTTCGGTCCATTTTTGTCAAGTTGTAGAAAATTGCTCGAAAAGCCCATATGAAAATTCGGTCCATTTATCTCGAGTGGTACGAAAATCACCCGAAAAGTCTAGATGAAATTGAACACCAGAAGACCTAATAGCATTCTTCTCCTAAATTCATAAATGTGTTTTTGGATTCCGGGTCATATTAATAAACACTAGCCATCGTGTGGTTCGAAATTAAGGATTTAGGTCCATTTTTTTCAGGTGGTATGAAAATTGCCCGAAACGCCCAGATGTAAATCGAGGACCGGGATACCTTATAGAATTCTTCTTCTAAATTAATAATTGTGTTTCGGGTCAGATTTGAAACACTAGTAATCGTCTGGTCCAAAAATACAGATTTCAGTCATTTTTTGTATGGCGGTATGAAAATCACCTGAAACGTCTAGATGAAATTGAGCACCAGGAACCCTAATAGCATCCTTTTGCCGAAATTCATAAATGTGTTTCGGTTTCTGAGTCATATTTCATAATACTAGCCATCGTCTGGTCCGAAAATATGGATTTCATTCCATTTTTGGTTAGATGGTACGAAAATCTCCCGGAAAGTCCATATGAAATCGAGGACCTGAAAGCCTAATAGCATTCTTACCAAATTCATAATAGTGTTTCGGGTATTCGGGTCAGATTATATACACTAGCCATCGTGTGGTCCGAAATTAAGGATTTCGGTCCATTTTTTGTTAGGTGGTATGTGAAAATTGCCCCAAAAAGTCCAGATGAAAATCAAGGACCGGGAGACCCTTATAGAATTCTTCTCCTAAATTCATAATTGTGTTTCGGGTTTTCGGGTCATATTTCAAACTCTAGTAATCGTATGGTCGAAAAATATGGATTTCGGTCCATTTGTGAATGGTAGTACGAAAATCGCCAGAAAAGTACAGATGAAAGTGAGGAATATGAGACCCTAATAGCATCCTTCTCCTAAATTCATAAATGTGTTTGGTTTCCGAGTCAAATTTCAAACACTAGCCATTGTCTGGTCTGAAATAATGATTTCATTCCATTTTTGTTGGATGGTATGAAAATCGCCCAAAAAGCCAAATGAAATCGAGGACCGTAAGATCCTTACAACATTCTTCCTCCTAAATTTATAACTGTGTTTTGCATTCTGGGTCAGATTTCAAACAAAAGCCATCGTGTGGTCCGAAATTACAGATTTCGGTCATTTAAGTCGAGAGCAATGAAAATCGCCCGAAAAGTCCAGATGAAATTGAGGACTATGAAACCCTTTATAGCATTCTTCTCCTAAATTCATTAATTGTTTTCGAATTTCGGGTTAGATTTTAAACACAAGTCATCGTGTGTTTCGAAAATACGGTTTTCGGTCCATTTTTTGTCTGGTGGTACAAAAATCGCCCGAAAAGTCCAAATGAAATCGAGGACAGGAAGACGCTAATAGCATTCTTCTCCTAAATTCATAAATGTGTTTATTTTTCAAGTAAAATTTAAAACACTAGCAATCATGTGGTCCAAAAAATACGGATTTTGGTCCATTTTTGTCGGGTGGTTACGAAAATAGCCTGAAACGTCCCGATGAAATCGAGGATTGGGAGAACCTTATAGCATTCTTCTCCTAAATTTATAAATGTGTTTTGGGTTTCAGTTCATTTTGTCGTGTGGGATGAAAATCGGCCAAAAGGTTTAGATGACATCAAGGGACTATGAGACCCATATACCATTCTTCTCCTAAATTCATTATTGTGTTTCGGGTTTCGGGTCAGATTTCAAACCATAGTCATTGTTTGGTCCGAAAATACAAATTTCGGTCCATTTTTGTCCGGTTGTACGAAAATCGCCCAAAATACCATATGAAATCGAGGACGGGAGACCCTTATAGCATTCTTCCCTATATTTTTAAATGTGTTCCGGGTTCCGAGTTTGATTTCAAACACTAGCCATCACCTGGTATGATATTACAGATTTCGGTAAATTTTTGTCAGGTGGGATGAATATCGTCGATAAGTCCAGATGAAACGATGATCGGGATACCCTTATAGCATTCTTCTCCTAAATTTATAAATGTATTTTTCGGGTTTTTGGTCAGATTTAAAAACACTAGCCATCGTCTGGTCCATCAATTACGGATTTCAATCCATTTTTGTCAGGTGGTATGAAAATCGGCCAAAAAGTTAAGATGACATCAAAGACTGGGAGACCCTTATAACATTCTTCTCATAAATTCATAACTTTGTTCGGGTCAGATTTCAAAAACATAGCCATTATCTGGTTCGAAAATACAAATTTCAGTCCATTTTTGTCCAGTGGTGCGAAAATCGCCCGAAAAGTAAAAATGAAGTCGAGGGTCGGGAGACCCTTATATCATTCTTCTCCTATATTTATAAATGTGTTCCAGGTTCTGGGTCAGATTTCAAACACTTGCCATCGTCTTGTTCGAAAATACAGATTTCGACCCATTTTTTGTCGGGTGCTACGAAAATCGCACGAAAAGTCCATATGAAATCGAGGATCGGGAGACCTTTATAGCATTTCTCTCCTAAATTTTTAACTATCTTTCGGGTTCTAGGTCAGATTTTAAAACAGTAACAATTGTCTAGTCCGAAATTAGGGATTTCGGTTCATTTTTATCTGTGGAATTAAAATCGCTTGAAAAGTCTAGTTGAAATCGAGGACCAGGAGACCCTTTTAGAATTTTTTCTCCTAAATTCATAATTGTGTTTCGGGTTTCCGGGTCAGATTTCAAACACTAGTCATCGTCTGGTCCCAAATTATGGTTTTTCGGTCCATTTTTGTATGGTGGTACCAAAAATCATAACTGTGTTTCAATTTGGGAGACGATAATAGTATTCCTCTCCTAAAATCATAACTGTGTTTCAATTTCCGAGTCAAATTTCCAACACTAACCATCGTCTGGTCCGAAAATACGGATTTCAGTCTATTTTTGTCTAGTGGTACGAAAATCCCCCCAAAAATTCCAGATGAAATCGAGGACCAAGAGACCCTTATAGCATTCTTCTCCTAAATGTATAACTGTGTTTTGGATTTCTGGGACAGATTTCAAACACTTGCCATTGTCTGGTCCGAACATACAGATTCCGGTCCATTTATGTACGGTGGTACAAAAATCTCCCGAAAAGTCTAGATGAAATCAAGGACTGTGAGACCCTTACAACATTCTTCACATAAATTTATAACTGTGTTTTGGATTTCGGGTCAGATTTCAAACACAAGCCATCGTGTGGTCTGAAATTACGGATTTCGGTCCATTTTTGTCAGGTGGAATGAAAATCGCCCAAAAAGTCCAGATGAAATTGAGGACTAGTCATCGTTTGGTCCGAAGATACGAATTCTGGGATTCTGGGTCAGATTTTAAACACTAGTCATCGTTTGGTCCGAAGATACGGATTTCAGTCCATTTTTTATCTAGTGGTAGCAAAAATCACCCGAAAAGGTGCAGATGAAATCGAGGACAGGGGAGACCCTAATAACATTCTTCTCCTAAATTCATAACTGTGTTTCGATTTCCAAGTAAAATTTCAAAAGACTAGCAATCGTGTGGTCTAAAATTACGTATTTTTGGTCAATTTTTATCGAGTGGTATGAAAATCGCCCGAATAGTCCCAATGAAATCAAGGATTGGGAGACCTTTGTAGCATTCTTCTCATAAATTCATAATTGTTTTCGGGTATCGGGTCAAATTTCAAAGCATCGTTCTCCTAAATTCAATAATTTGTTTTGGGTTCCAGGTTAAATTTCAAACACTAGTCACCGTCTAGTCCGAAAATACGAATTTCGGTCCATTTTTCTCCTAAATTCATATATGTGTTTCAGTGTCTAAGTCAAATTTCAAACACTAACCATCGTTTGGTCCGAAAATAAAGATTTCAGCCAAATTTGTCGGGTGGTACGAAAATCGCCAAAAATTTCAAGATGAAATATAGCACACTGAGACCCTAATAGCATTCTTCTCCTAAATTCATAAATGTGTTTCAGTTTCTGAGTCAAATTTCAAACACTAACCATCATCTGGTCCGAAAATACAAATTTCAGTCCATTTTTAGTTGGGTGGTACGAAAATCATCAGAAAAGTTGAGATGAAATCGAACACCGAGAGACCCTTATAGGATTCTTCTCCTAAGTTTATAAATGTGTTTGGGGTTCCGGGTCAGATTTCAAACACTAGCCACCGTGTGGTCCGAAAATACAGATTTCGGTCCATTTTTGTCGGGTTGTACAAAAATCGCCCGAAAATCTAGATGAAATCGAGGACCGGGAGACCCTTATAGCATTCTTCTCTCCTAAATTTATAATTGTTTTTTGAGTTCGGAGTTAGATTTCAAACACTAGCCATCGTCTGGTCCGAGAATAATGATTTCGGTCCAATTTTGTCACGTGGTACGAAAATCACCCGAAACGTTCAGGTGAAATCGAGGACCGGGAGACCCTAATTTCATTCTTCTCCTAAATTCATAACTGTGTTTTAGGGTCCATATCAGATTTCAAACACTAGCAATTGTCTGGTCTACAATACGGATTTAGGTCCATTTTTTGTTGGGTGGTATGAAAATCGCCCGAAAAGTCTAGATGAAATCGAGGACATAGAGACCCTTATATCATTCTTCTCCTAAATTTATAAATGTGTTTCGGGTTCGGGGTCATATGTCAAACACTAGCCATCATCAGATTCAAAAAATACGATTTTGATCATTTTTGTGGGGTGGTCCGAAAAGTCCAGATAAAATCAAGGATAATGAGACCCTAATAGCATTCTACTCCTAAATTTATATATGTGTTTCAGGTTTTTGGGTCATATTTCAAACACTAGCCAGTGTGTGTTTCTGAAATTACAGATTTCTGTAGATTTTTGAAGTGGATTGAAAATTGCCCATAAAATCCAGATGAAATCGAGTACTGGGAGACCCTTATAGCATTCTTGTCCTAAATTTATAATTGTGTTTTGGGATCCAGGACATATTTCGAACACTAGCCATCTTGTGGTCCAGAAATACAGATTTTGGTCTCTTTTAGTCTAGTGTTACGAAAATCACCCGAAAATTCTAGATGAAATCGAGGACTGGGAGACCCTTATAGCATTCTACTCCTAAATTTATAACTTTGTTTTCGGGTTCGAAGTCATATTTCAAACACTAGTCATCATTTGGTCTGAAAATATGGATTTCAGTTCATTTTGTCGGGAGGTACGAAAATCTCCCGTAAATTGTAGATGAAATCGAGGACAATGAGACCCTTATAGCATTCTACTCCTAAATTTATAAATGTGCTTTAGGTTGTTGTTTGTCAGGTTTCAATCACTTGCTAGCGTGTGGTCCCGAAATTACGGATTTCGGTCCATTTTGTTAGGTCGAATGAAAATCACTCGAAAAGTCAAATAAAATCGAGGAATGGGAGACCCTTATAACATTCTTCTCCTAAATTTATAATTGTGTTTCGGGTTCCGGGACATATTTTAAACACTAGCCAACGTATGGTCCGAAAATACGGATTTTATCAATTTTTGTCCGACGGTACGAAAGACGCCGGAAAAGTCCAGATAAATCGAGGACCAGGAGATCCTTGTAGCATTCTTCTCCTAAATTTATAGATGTGTTTCGAGTTCAGGGATTGATTTCAAACCCTAAGCATCATGTGGTCTGAGAATACTGATTTCGGCCCATTTTTGTAGGGTGGTACGAAAATCGCCCCAAAAAGTCCACATGAAATAGAGGGCCGGGAAACCCTAAATTAGCATTCCTCTCCTAAAATTATAAATGTGTTTCGAGTTCCGGGTCACATTTCAAACACCAGCATTGTCTGGTCCGAAATACCGATTTCGGTTCATTTTAGTCGGGTTGTACGAAAATCTCCCGAAAAGTCCAGATGAAATCGAGGACCGGCACACCCTTAAAGCATTCTTCTCCAAAATTCAAAATTGTGTTTCGGGTTGTTGGTCAGATTTCAAACACTAGCCATCGTCTTGTCCAAAAATATGGATTTCGGTCTATTTTAGTCGGGTGTTATGAAAATCGCTTGAACAGTTAGATGAAATCGAGGACCGAGAGATCCTTACAGCATTTTTCCCCTAAATTTTTGTCGAGTGGTACAAAAAACCGCTTGAAAAGTCCAGACGAAATCGAGGACTGAGAGACCCTTATAGCATTCTTCTCTTATATTTATAACTTTGTTTCGCGATTTCGGGATATATTTCAAATACTAGCTATCGTGTGATTTGAGAATACGGATTTCTGTCCTTTTTGTCAAGTGGTACGAAAATTGCCTCAAACGTCTAGAGGATATTGTGTGATAGCGTTTCAGCAAGTGTACTGAATCGTTGCAAGTAATAATAAAACGGTAGTACCGAGTGTCGAACTCAAGGATTGCGTTTTACTATTGAATTATATTTAGTTACTAAAATTGAACAAAAATTTCCCAAGTTGATTGAAATAATATTTAAAATTGACAACAGTAGTAAAATTGATCCTTATAAATTGAGAAAAATGTCAGGGATGAGTTTTCACTTCGAATCCAACCTTGGTGTCTAATTTGATCCTAGTTATTGAATTCCTTTATTGAATTATTACCGAATACTCTTTGTTATTTTTGCCCTAATGTCTTAGTGACAGAACCTTTAATTCCAAAGTAACCCCTAATTCCTTAGTAGATTTAAGATTAGAATTAAGCATTACCGTATAGAAATTATCTTGTAAATTATTGCTTTGCAAACTAATTTAATTGGTTTCATAACCTGCACCTATGTCTAGACTACAAATTCATGAACTTCTCATCTCAAGGATTCTTAAAGTCCACTTCCGTTTCAAAATAAAAATCGTATAAACATTTTAATGTTGATCAGCAATAAAAAGCATTAAGCACAGAGATGAGAAAAATAATTCAATAAACTCATTCATATAACTAGAAATCAAATCATAAAAATAAGGGTTTCATCTTGTTACACTCATCCCTAACAAATAGGGTTTAGTTACTCATGACAGAGATAAAAGAGATAGAGATTAGAGAATAATTACAAGAAGGATTCATGAATGATTCTTGATAAACTGCTCCAATGATGTTAGAAACGGTCGTCTTTGAGTTTCTATGCTAGGGCACAAGTCTCCCAACTTCCTAAGAGTCAAAAAAGACCCTAAAACAGTAAAAAAAAAATTTTGTTTTTATGAATGCTGATGTGTGTCGCGCCCTCAGGCGTAGAAACGCACTTCAGGCGTGCCTGGATAGTGCTGAACGGCTAGAAAAGCGCAGCTGGCGCGCTTCAGGCGCACAACATCTACTTTCTGACGTATAGTGCATTTGGCTCCTCTTTCGAGTCTGAATTTGGTTCCGGTGTCTTCATGAAAGTTGTAGCTATGGATTCTTAACATTCATTTGCACTTAGTTGGACTCCAATTGGGATATCTACAACTTCAGATATGGCTAAAATACTCTACATAGGTCATGTTGATTTCTCACCAAAATTCTGTACTGCACTAAAACAAAAGTAACAACACAAAACTCCGTAAAATCCCTACTTAATCAAGGAAATAATAACATAAGTATTTCATTAAATAAAAGATCTAAAATCAACAAAATATATCAAATAACTTCTTAAATTAACTAATGATTAAAGACAAATAAGACTAAAAACAATGAAAAATATGCATATGATGAAGAGTCATCACAACCCCAAACTTAATCTATTGCTTGTCCCGAGCAACAATTTATTTCAGATTTTGTGCAGTTAAAAGCAAATTTAAAATCAATTTCTCAAATCAAATCAATCTCAATTTTCAAAGTTTCAGCTACTACAAAACATTCATCATGCTCTATGAATGCTTACAAAAAAACGACACAATTTGTACACTTTAGCATTCATATTCATCAAGTTCAACTCTTTCTTCACACAATCTCACCAAAATTTCTCTCAAGTGTTTAGAAAGGGTTACGAATTTATCACTCAAATCCGAGAACATGCACCACGCTACCATAAGCTTGAAAAAATTCTAGTTAGCAATCACAATGCAGCAAACAATTACACTTTTGGAGGACTTTCGAGTTGTAATGAGGCTTAGGTAAGGGTAGGAAATTTTGGGATAGTAGGCTTTACTACATGGAGTTCGGCATACATTTCCAAATTATTCTACCATTTTTTATTTTTCTTCACCTTTTCATTCTGGAGATTCTCAAAGATTGACAAAAGAACCACGAAGATATTATTTATCAAAGAACACAAATTGAATTTTTTTTTTCTTTTTTTTTCTTTTTTTTCTTTCTTTCTTTCTCTTTTCTTTTTTTTCTTTTCTTTTTGTCAGAATCACCACCCCAAACTTAAAAGGTTGTTATCCCATTAGCAACCCCAAACTTAGAATATTATCAAGACAATAATTTTTTTTTTTTCTACCTAACTCCAAGTAAGGTGATTTAATTAAAGTTAGGTATTTGACTTGTAATGTGGCTAGTAACCGAAAATAAAAGGGGCAAGGCTCAAAGGGGCTAGCAAAAGGTAAATTTTTTATAGGGTAGTTAGAAAGGCTCAAACGACCAATAAAATTGCCTCAATGTATGTATAAATTACAAGTGATGCAAGTCAGAATTAGTGCAAGTTCTGAAGGGATAACACATGTTTGGATAATCACACAACAAAAAATTTAAGTGTTTAGGCTCAAAAGCTCACAGCTAGGATAATAAGAAAGAGTATGAACTATATAAATGATGCTAAAACAATGTCACTAAATTTTTTTATGAAAAATTGATGGCAAGTTAGACTTCTACAACCACAGAGTAATCAACAATGTATGCATTAGTGAAACTTATCGAATTGAGCAATGATATGAGCAAAAAAATAGAGTTTAAATTTCAAAACCCCAAACAGAAAACTTAAGACCAAATGCAAGTTGTTAATAATTCTTCATCATAGTGCACGTTTACACAATTAGAAAGAAACAAATTCAAATAACAAAAATAAGATTGCAAAAAATAAAAGTTACCTATACCTGTGGGTTGCCTCCCACGAAGCGCTTCTTTAAAGTCATTAGCTTGACATCTCAACTACCATCAAGGTGGCATGTATGAAGGAAGAACACATCATCCTTCTCACCAAAAGATACATATTTCAAGTGAGGTGGCAATTGCGTGAGTTCAACCAATGGCGTATCTTTCTTTTCTCTACATATTCATCTTCATTTATATCCCCTTCAATGTAGTGGGAAAACAAGGAGAATAAAGATAATGATGCTTCTAACATGGCTAAAACCTTTTTCACCTTTGGATCTTTACTTCCTTTAACAACATCTAGGGGTAGGCATGACACTCTTTCTAATGGCATAATGGGTCCTTGATGTTCAACTTCTTCATCGACTATCGAATTAAAAATCTCAATTCGGTTGCATGCACCCTTCTTTTTCATTTGAATGCTCTATGGCTTTTAAAATATTGAATGTAACTGTTTCCTCATTTACCTTAAAGGTTAAGGTGTCATCCGCTACATCAATCATAGCTCGCCCTGTTGCTAAGAACGGTCTCCCCCAAAATCAAAGGAAATGTCATTGTCTTCCTCCATGTCTAGTACACGAAATCCACTGGAGAAATGAACTTGTCCACTTTAACCAACACATCTTCCACCACTCCATAGGTGTTTCATTGAGCGATCCGCAAATTGTAGCATCAGTTGTGTGTCTTTGACCTTTCCAATGCTCAGTTTTTTTGTATATGGAAAGGGGCATACGACTCACACTAGCCCCAAGATCACACAATGGCCTTCCCAAAGTTCTATTTCCAATGGCGCACGGGATTGAGAAGCTTCTAGATCCTTGAGCTTCGGCGGCAGTTTTCTCTGTAGTATAGCACTACATTCTTCAGTAAGCATCACTTGTTAGACATAAGTCCTCTTGATCATGATTTTGACATAATTAACAAACATACAATGTACATGTATCATTTGATAAATCTAACAGGTTGAACTGAGTAACATTTCAGGAAAAACAAGCAAACACTATACACTTGGAACAAAGCTTGGAACTCAAGGAATCAACCAAAATTGGAGGATGTGGCTTGAGAAAGATGCAAATATGTATAGTGTGATTAAGTGGTTATAGCAGTTACTTAGTAGACTCATCACTATGGTTTCATACTTAAGTATTTGCCAAAGTAAAAATAAAATCATAAAATAAGAAAGTAAATCAATCAACTGATAAGTCAATTGATGATCAATTGGGCAATCGATTGTCTGACTCAAAACAAAAGTTTTACTAAGTAAATCGATAGGAAATCGATTACTTAAAGGCTTTTTAGTGAAATCTGAGTTCTGGGTTTAATCCAATCAATTGGACAATCGTTTGGGACATCAATTGAGTAATCGATTTTGTGATTCACAGAACCAACCACTTACTGAATCAATCGATTTGGCAAATCGATTGTGAAAAAGTTTTTTCATCAGGAATGAGTTCTGTGATCAACCAAAATCGATTGGACAGTTAATTGAATTAAGTTTCTTAAACTACAAGTTTTGTGGCAATCGATTAGGTAATCGATTGTAAGAATGAACTGGTTAATCATTTATCAGAAACATGTTGCATATCGCTTGGCACATCGATTTCAACCAAATAGCTGAACGCTATTGTAACAAGCCAAATCGATTGGCAAATCGATTGGATTAGAAAAGTGGAGTCACTGTGACCAGTCAAGTCGATTGGATTAAAACATTGGAGTCACTGTGACCTGCCAAGTCGATTGGCAAATCGATTGCATTCAGCTCATTGCCAAATCGATTATGACTATGAATATGCGTCAACTGAGCAATCGATAGTTTTTTGATCTCGTTGTTTGAACAAAACACCTATAATCGATTACTCAATCGATTCTGATATAATCTTAGTATCAGTTTCTGATTATGCATTAAAAGAATCGATGGGAAAATCGATTCATTCTTATATTTTTCAAGATTCAAGAAAAACAAGAAACGCGATAATCGATTGGGCAATCGATTAAGCTGATTTTAAACTTTATAAAATTAATTGAGAAATCGATTGACCTGATGTTTTCTGAATATATATATAAGCTGATTCAATCACATTTTCTCACAACCAAACACCACACTTGAAACAATTATTTGATAACAACGTTTTCACAATACAGAAAACAGGAAAAACACTTTGAAAGAAATAATTAACCACACACAATACTCATTTGGGCAAATCCTTCTTTGTGTGAAATTCATATGTAATTGAGGTCATCATCATTTGTCCTCTTTTATCTTTTCGTGTAAAAACAATATGTAAAGAAAAGTTCTGGAATCCAGTAGTGTAAACTGGTGATTATCTTTGTCGGTGCGTGTGTTCAATCAAGAAGAAGTCTCATATTGATCTCGTGAGGGTTTCGGCGAGTACTCTAGGGATAAAGGTGCATTTGTAATAGAACGAGTGAGTTTGGATAGATAGGCCATGTGGTGAGCTGGAAAATCTGTAAAATGTACTCAAGTCGATTCTATTGGAAAGGCTGAAATCTGGTTTAGATTTCAGGACTGCTATAGCTATCAAACAGATAGTCACACCAGTATAAATCCTGGTGCACGATTTTCTTATCTTTTCCTTTTATTTGATATTGCTTGAATGCTTATTCTTGAATGTTTGTATTGGTGAATTTCTGTCTGATTAATCTTTTGAATAAGCATTGTATCTGTACTCTTATATTGAAAATTCATGCATTATGAATCTTCGTTCCTGAATAAATTATGTAACCGATCATTGTTAATCTGATTAATAATCTTGTAAAATTAGCTAAAGACATTTCTCATATATTTTTTAACAAATAGAGGGCCATAATTACCTACAATTGGTATCAGAGCCTGATCTTTTTAGACTAACTCTCATAAAGAAAATGACCTCTATAGAATTCCTGGGTAGAAGTGTGCATCCTTGGCTAGGCCCCCTGCATTTAATGGGGCTGCCTACATGTATTGGAAGAGAGAAATGTTAATTTTTCTTGAAGCATGTTAGTCTTGATATACTAGAAGCAGTAATAGATGGTCCCTATGTGCCAACCATAGGCTGGCACAGCGTGATCATTGCAATCCAAAACCCAGATCAGATAGTCTGAGGATGACAAGAAAAAGGTTGGATACAATGCTAAGGCTAAAGAACATTATTACCTCTGCTTTAAGTGCTGACGAATTTTTTAGGGTGTCTAACTGCAAAACTGCCAAAGAGATGAGGGACACATTGGCAACAAACGCATTGAAGGAACAACAGATGTAAAAAAGGGCCTGAATCAACATGCTAATGCATGAGTATGAGCTGTTCAACATGAAAAAAGAGATTTCGTTAATGAATATGCATGACAAGATTTACTCACATAGTCAATAATCTAAATGCTCTTGGTAAGGTGATTGACAATGAGCAGCAAATCAGCAAAGTGATGAGGTGCTTGACTAGAGAGTGGCAGCCAAAGATCACTGCCATAGCAGAATCAAAAGACCTTGGTAGCATGTCAATGCCCACACTATTTGGAAACTTAAGAGAGCATGAAATGGAACTGCATTAGACTTAAGTGAGGCTGAACAGACTGACAGAAAAGAAAAAGGTTGTGCTCTGAAAGCCCAAGCACATCAAACAAAGTCCGAACAAGAGATCTGCACTGACGATTCAAATAGTGAGACCGATGAAGATTTAGAAATTGGATTACTTGTCAGAAAATTCAAAAATTTCTGAAATAAGAAGGATAGCAAATCAGAAAATCCTCAAATTCAAAGACACACACGTGACAACAAGATAACCTGCTTTGAGTGTGGGAAGACAGGTACATATAAAAATCTGCAGTGCTTCAATTGCGAAACAGAAATACAGACTGCAAATCGCTAAAAGGCAATCAACCACCTCCTAAGACTAGAAAAGCCTACTATAGCTTGGAATGATAATGATGAAGAGTCCTCCTGGCATCTTCAGAGAAGAAGACAGCTAATCTTTGGTTGTCTAATGGCCAAGCACAGATTTCCACAGCATTCTGATAGTGAGGTAAGTTCTAAATCCAATCCTTCTTATGATGAAATTACATGATGCATTTAATGAACTACATTGATTGAATATTGTTATGTAACAAACAGTTAATTAAGCACTGAAGAGATTTTGGTTAAGATAGAAAAGTGCAATATGCTTTATGAGAGATTAAGGCTGAGAACATGTAAGTCTCTTAAAGAACACAAATGAAAAGATTCTGAAAAAAAAGTGAAACTTATGCACTGAAATGTGATTTTTAGTAAAAGTTTTCAAGTAGTGGGTATAAATACAATTTTGATATGCTTCTTGGAAAACCAAATAAATCTAAAATGAAAAATCTGGAACCTTGGGTTATAGACTTATAGATGTGAATCGTTAAGAAGCAGAATCGCAATAAATGGTGGAATTGGCTATAGACAAAAACAGAGAATGCTAAAAAGAATCAGAAGTTTGTTAGATCTAAGCATATGCATGATATCTTCACTAACCAACATATCAGAAAATTCTCGTCCTCTGTTGTTTGTTATCATGTCACTTTTGCTGTAAAAGGGTTCATATTGTTTTTAATTGTAAACTAAAAAACTACTGGCTAACAAAGGATGGAAACCATATTTGGAAAGTAAAGGACACCAATGTTTGAAACTAACCCTCCAGGACCCAATCTGAATTGAGTACCTAAAACCAAAATTTAAATTACATTTTGCAGATATGCTCTGACATCCAAAGACTCAATTCATGGTAGCGTAGAGCTAGTGGATGTTCCAAGGCATATGACTGGAGACAAGTCAAGGTTCTTGTCTCTAAACTTAAAAGATGGAGGATATCTGTTAAATATGGTGACAATATCACACACCCAGGTAAGATACTCGGTATATTGGAGACATAGGGATACGAATCGACTACAGATTGAGATTAAAAAAACGTTCTTTTATGTAAAGGGATGTTAGTAAACACAATTTGGATTAGTATAAGTGTCAACTCTGCGATAGAGGGATTCCAGGGTATGTTTTTTACATCTGTCAGTTCTTGTATAATTGAGGGCACAATGGAGAATAAAGACAATAAAGTTGGTAGGTGGACAGGGTCAATAACATATAGAGGATTAGTGCATTCACTTTATTAGGATCAATTTATCAACAGGGTAAGATAAAAGTTGAATATTTGTTAATAACAGGCTGATTGCAGTTGGGCTGATATTTTCCACCTAAAGGCCTTACCTAAGGACAGTTTCTTCTTTATTAGAAAGTGTAAACTTGGAATTATAGGATTGCACAATGTGAAATCTGATCTCTGTGACAAAATCGATTGAAACATCGATTATCCTGTGATAGATAGAAAAACAGCATACAAAATCGATTGCTATTCGATTTATGATGCACAGTGTTTTAATTATCAAATTAAAAACACGATATATTCGAATTGCATATATCGATTTTCTCAATCTCAGGTAGCAGTAAAGACTGGAGTATTAATTTAATTCCAATCGATTGGTCAAGTCGATTGAGTTATGGAATAGTTTAAAGAAATCGACTCTAATCGATTATTTTTCCCAGAACATCCAAAGATGTTACACATTTCACTCGTAACCCGGAGCATCGATTGGGAAATTGATTGAGTCAGAATTTTAAACCCTGCACTTAAATGAATCATTTGGAATTCGCATGCTGGAGATGGAACAGTTTCCTGACTCAATATGGAAATCGATTGGGACATCGATTTAGTAATTAATAACATCAGATCATTGGGAATCGATTTGAAATATGACTGTTACAAAAAATATTTACTAGTCGTGGAGACATAGACTGAATCGTTCAACTCCCTACAGTAACGGTTAACTTATTCGATTGAGAAATCGACCGTTAGGCATTGCGCAAGAGAGCTTAACAACATCGATTGACGATCGATTTTTGAACAAGAATAACTTAAACCCTACTTACCCTAAATCGATTCCCCATCTCACTTTTCCAAAATTTCTCAATCTTCTCACAGCTTTCTGATCTTTCTCTGTAAGCCTTACATACTTCTCAATATTCTCAAACACTTCTAAAAAACATCTTTAATCTTACTAATGGCAAGAGTAAATCAAACCTCTGCAAGATCACCATCACCATCATCATCTTCAAGTGGAAGAACCCCATCACCTCCACCAACTTCAAATAGAGTCTCCATCCCAACACATAAAATCATGGCAAAAGATAAGGGAAAGGGCATTGCCGTTGAACAGGAGAAATCAAAAAAGAGGAAGGCTCCTCCCACTGAAAAGTTAATGGCTGATGCTATGAAGGATACAACTCAGAAAAAGAAGAAACCTATCTCTTCTCCTCAACCCAAGAAACCTCAACCATCTAAAGGTAAACAAGCTGAAGACTTTGATCTACCATCTGTTTTCCTCAAACGAAAAATCCATGAGGCACGAACCATGGATTTTGCTTATTTTGATTCAAATGGTTTTTCATTTCAAAATCATTTGCGGTTTCATGGTTTGGAAGGATTTCTCTCCTGCTCTCTTGACATATATCCAAAGCTCATTAAGGCATTCTATTCCAACTTCAGTCTCACCACCACAGGCTTTGAATCTGAAGTAAAAGGAAAGAAAATTTCCATGTCTTTTGAGGAATTTTCTGAACTTTTAGGTTTGCCATTCTATGGTGAATTTGTTGATGGAAGAACCGAGGCAGATTCTACTGATGAAGCATGGGAAACATCAGCAGACAGGCACACTGCTGTTCAGGACCTGATGAGTGAGGGATTCGTCGAAAAGCTATCACTTCCTATAGGTCAAATGAAGGTCCAATATAGGATGCTCATGTACGTACTAACACGGATGTTAGTACCTAGGTCGGGAAATCACGCTGTTGTCCAGAGGCTGGACATTACTCTGCTGTGGGGATTATTCAAAGAGCTCAAGATGAGCTGGACCTAGATTGTTCTCATGAACATGTCAAAATCTGCTCATGGTAAGCAGCTCCTCCTTACCCACACTCATCACAAAGATTCTGATACATTTTAAGTTTCAATTTGTCATGAAGAATCTGCCAAAACTACTCTCACTTTTGGAGAATCAATTGTAAACCAAATGCAATTGAAACGAATAACGACATGTGGACTCGAGCTCAGCCAAATGCTGAACAAGCTCAGCCAATGCGGAACAAGCTCAGCCAGTTGAAGCCCATTCGAGGTTTTAACTAAGTTGCTGGAATTCATGGAGAGTCAAGCTACTCATAATGCAAGAGTAGAGCATCTCTAAGGACTCTCCAAGCATCGCTCAATTCAAGATGCTCAGGATGTGACTGCAATACAAGAACGCTTAGGCCTTAAGTTTGTCATTGAAGTATATTATAGATATAGGGTCCGTCAAGCAACAGAAGATCAAAACCAACCAACTTAGATAGCACTGAACCTCATGGAGAATGAAGACACTTGTTGAGTTTCAGATAATTATAAAATTGGAATTACAGCAGTCTCTACCTCTTCCGCTGGTAATAATGAGGAACAGCCCTAGATTAGTTGACTAGGATTTTGGTTTCTTTGTTGTTTTGTAATGTTCTAGTATTGTATTGAAATGTTATATTATAACTTTGTCATATTCTCTTCTGTTAATATCTTTTTGCTTTAAATGACAAAGAGGGAGAGTTTACTGCATTTAACTTTTTAACGTGTTTACTGCATCATATGCATTGTTGCTCTGATACAAAGTATTGCATTATAACTTGTGTTGCTCTGATACAAAGTATTGCATTATAACTTGTGTTGCTCTGATACAAAGTACTGCATCATATCTTGTGTTGCTCTGATACCAAGTTCTATAAAGTTCTGAATTGCTCTGATACCAACTGCTAAATTGCTATATAGCTCTGATAATGTAGTTTGTAAGAGTTAGCTCTAATTGTGATAGCTATGATATTGTATGTTGTAAATAGCTCTGTATGCTAACCTGTGTGAAATAGATCATATACTGCACTGCAAAATTAATAAAATCTTGTGTAGCAATATAGCTCTGATACTGCACTGCTAATTTGATGAATTTTGTGTTGCTGCTCTGAAACTGGTTTGGTACTCTGATATTAATTATGTTGATTGGTTTTAACAAGCTCTGATTTTTCTATGAGTGATAATGTTAAAGCCTTGTGAAAGGAATCATGAACTCCCAAATTCAGGGGGAGCTTTTTAAATAACAGTAACTATTTTTTTAAAGTTTTGAAATGTTAAACTCAAGTTAAAATTGTATGTTTGTCATTTAATCAAAAAGGGGGAGATTGTTAGACATAAGTCCTCTAGATCATGATTTTGACATAATTAACAAACATACAATGTGCATGTATCATTTGATAAATCTAACAGGTTGAACTGAGTAACATTTCAGGAAAAAACAAGCAAACACTATACACTTGGAACAAAAGCTTGGAACTCAAGGAATCAACCAAAATTGGAGGATGTGCTTGAGAAAGATGCAA
>PGTU02013624.1:0-10989 GCA_002896215.2 Cicer echinospermum
AGATATGACCTCATCCTACAGTAGCATCTTATGCATACACATGGATGGGCTAATACCAGGAATATCAACCAAGGTCCATCTGATTGTCTTCCTGTGTTTTCTCAAAATCTGCAACACCTCATTTTCCTGTTCATCGTCAAGTTTGGCTGAAATAATCACAAGTAACTTGCCACTTCCTTCTAAATATGCATATTTCAAAATTTTCAGGAAGTGGTTTAAGCTCTATAGTCGGTAGTTGTTCAATGGAAGGTACAACACCAATGGTCGAATCTAAGTCTGCAAAATCAATTATGTTAGTAGAAATATCAATATCAGCACAATGATCAACCTGCAAGGCAGCTTCGATCTCAGCACACACAGAGCACAATTGAGTATCTGTACAAAATTCACAAGTATAAGTATCATCAAAACCAGAAAATGAAGGAAAATCAGTAGCAAACATATCGGGGTAGGTGTCATCAACCAAATCAGTAAGCAATTCAATTTGAAAAATAGAATGCTCTTCCACGGGGTGTTTCATAGCATCAAAGATGTTAAATTTAACAATGCTATCACCAAATTCCATGGATAGAGTTCCAGCATGCACATCAATTTTCGTTCTAGCAGTTTTCAAGAATGGTCTGCCAAAGATGATAGGCGCCCTGTTGGACTTATTCTCTCCCTCCATGTCCAGAATGTAAAAATCTGCAGGAAATATCAATTCATTAACTCGAACAAGTACATCCTCCACAAGTCCAACAGGATGAGTATTGCTCCTGTTCGCCAATTGAATGTAACACCTATACTTTGTAAAGGTCCAAGAGCAAGAGAGTTAAAAATAGATGTAGGCATAACATTAATGGAAGCTCCTAAATCTAACATAGCATTTTCAAATTGACTATTACGTATGGTACATGGAATGGAAAAAGTTCATGGATCTTTGCATTTCTGAGGCATGGGCTGAATGAGGGCTGAAACATTTCGCCCCATGTTTACTCCTTCATTTCCTTTTAACCTTCTCTTGTGTGTGCACAAATCTTTTAGAAATTTTGCATATCTTGGAATCTGTTTAATTGCTTCAAGAAGCGGAATGTTCACTTCCACTTTCATAAATGTATCCAGGATCTCGTTGTCCCTATCTGCCTCGTCCATTTTCTTAGTCTTCACTGCCCTTTGAGGAAAAGGAAGTGGTACATTTTGCTCCACATCAACAGTTTCATATATCAAAGTATCCTCAACAACCTTGTTATTTTTCACTACAGTTTCAGGTACATTTGGTATTTCAACAGCTTTCCCAAACCTCAATGTAACTGCACTAACATTGGGAGCATTTGGATTTACTACTGACTGTGCAGGCAATTGGTTTGAGCCCTGAGCATGTAATTGATTGATTGAAGTGGATAGCTGACCAATCTTTGTTTTCAAATTTTGAATGGTGGAATATGTTCTTTGTTGAAATTGGAGATTTTGGACAGCAATATGTTTAACGAGGTCCTCTAATGAAGGTGCATTATTTTGTTGTGGAGGAATGTTTTGTTGCTGCCTAGGTTGTTGTTGTGCAGATGAATTCTCCCATCTCAAGTTGGGATGGTTTCTCCAACCAGGATTGTGCCTGTTAGATGATAGATCATAGTTGGCTTGAGGATTGTATATATTTGTTGCATATGCTTGAGGAGCATCAGCAATTGGGTCTTCTTGAAATGTAGGACATGAATCTGAAGGGTGCTCTGGAGATGTGCAAATACCATAGACAACTGTTTGGGTTTTACCTATTGCCAATTTTTTTACTAAAGATGTAAGCTCATCGGGTTTTCCTTCTAAATTCTTGGGGGATAAGCTTGAATTTCATTCATACCCTTTGTCAACACTGTTGAATTGTTTCTAGTTGTAAACTGCTGAGAATTAATGGACATGTTCTCAATCAAAGCCCTTGCCGCTTCTGGACTCTATATTCGACAAGTGCTCCCCACCACTATAGCAGCATCCAAAAATGTTCATCCACTGTATCATAGCCTTCATAAACATATGGGATGAGATATTGATTCAAACAATCTAGTGATGAGCGACAACTTGCACCACTAATTTCTTGAATCTTTCCCAATACACTCATGTCAAGATTCCCTGGGTAGTCTGCCTGATCCACATATTTCTTTTCTGATTGAAGCACTCTGCAGGTAGGGGACGAACTTCTTCTAGACAAATCATCTTGAGATCACATTAATTCCATACTTGTTAACAGAACCTGTTGACAGTAGCTATACACCACCAGTTCTCGGGCAGCATTTGGAGTGAAATGGGAAGGTCATCAGCTTAATGTGTGTCTTTCTGTGACTCTTGAGCTTTCATGGTAGAACACACAAATGGACATTCTTTCACGTGTATTGTGGGGATCCTCACCTACAAGACATTAAACCTTGAAGCAAGTGTCAAATCTATCACCAATTCTATCGATAGTTTTTAATAATTCTAATTGTGATTCTATTCTTATTTGACTATAGAATAGATCAAACAAGCATAATCAATCCTATGTGAATTTGGTTTCTTTGATTAGATTAAGCATCACAATCATCAAAATATTATAATTAACGATCAAGCATCGCAAAATTATAATTCAATTAAATTCTGTCAAACTCTGAACTCGTAAATTAGAAACCGAAATCAAATTCTGTCAAATAAATTTAATCAATCCTATTGAAATTCAATTTAAGAAATCAAAATATCAATATAATCAAATAAACAAGAATAGAATCATGAATAGAAATTGACAGTGTAACCTGAATCTCAAGGTGTTGATGAAACTCTGAACTCGTGGATTAATCTTATAAAATTAGCCTTCCATGAAATTAAAATAGAACTGTTTATTTCTTGTAGAAATCTGAATCTAATTTTTCCTTCTTAGAAAAGCAACAAAACTGCCAATATATAGTACTTGTTATTGGACTTTCGGGTTTAGGGTTTTAAAAACAAGTGGCCAGCTAATTAAAATTATTACAAATATGCAGATGTATGAAATTTGCAATTTTGGGCTCAGTAAAGTTCGGAAGTGGTCTTCTTCCAACACAAGGTTGTAGCTCAGATTTTTATCTTTCCACGCTTGCTCATATGTGCCAATCTGATATCCAGAGCTCAAGTTATGACCTACAGAGCGAGATAGGAGTCCAAATATAAATAATAAAATTCAAAAATTGCAAATATTAAAATTTAAATGCAAGTAATAAAAATATAATTCAATTCGAACCGAAGTTTAGAAACAAGCTAAAAATATAAATCTAAGCTATAAAGAGCTTTTAAAATACCAAACTAAAAAGCTTAAAAACATGTGCCCAAATGCTATGATCAAGTACCTTCTCTTCTTTAGAGCACAAACACTAACCCAAAATCTTAACCAAGAGATATTTGTAGAGTATGAGAAATTAGACTCTTGGGGATGTTAAATTTCTTCTAATGGTGCTTAGGGTTTAAGTATTGTGGAGTGGAGAAGAAGCAAGGAGAGAAGAGCAGAAAATAAACAAGAACACAAAAATGGGGGAGGTGGTTGTCTTGGCGGAGAGGGAGGTGAAATAGGGGAGAGGAAAGGGAAAATGTGAGTGGGGAAAAAATGAACGTGATATGAGTGATATAGAAAGAGAATGGGTGTGGGTAGGGTAGATTATTTCTTATTTACTATTATTTTTATTTATTAAGTTTAATTTTTTAATGACGACGGGCGGTCATTTGTCCTCGCCTTAATAAATTAGTCTCGAATTATTTGACTTTTTATTTATTTATTAAATACTACGGACCTTTGAGTTTCAACATAAGTGTGGTGACTTTGCACTGATGACTTCTTCGTGTTGCCAAGTAGTTTCTGGTCAACCGGGATAGACCAGGCCAGAATAACTTACCGAAACGATATGTTGTCTGAGCTTAAACGTCTCACGTTTGTGATCTAATATAGCTACTGTGTCACTGGATTGCTCAACGTATATAGACTCTCTCATCTAACTACACGTCTTCAATGATTAATCACATGAAGAAGGGTCATGAAGATACTTCTAAAGCATCGAAATATGAAAGATCCAGATGAACTCCTGAGAGATCTGGTGAAGTGCCAAACGATACGGCTACCAGTCCAATCTCTCTAAACTTCAAATGATCCATGAACGCCTTGACTAGTTTTTCCCTTTTACCAAACCGCAAAACTCCCTGGTATTTGTACAAACTCGTAGGAGTACATGTTCTCCCACTGAAAATCTAAGGGACGACGCCTCTTATTGAATAAGATTTTTGTCTACTCTAAGCTGTCACTAAGCGATCTTGAATCAATTTTAACCTTTTCAATGGCATCTTGAATCAACTCTGGACCGACCAACTTAGCTTCTCCAACTTCAAACCATCCGCTAGTTAGATAGACCTACACCGTCTTCCCATACAGAAGCCTCAAACGGGAGCCATCTAATACGCTAGATTTGATAAGTATTATTGTATACAAATTCCATCAAAGACAAATGTTGAGCCCAACTATCTCAAAGATACATAACACATAGCACGAAACATATCCTTTCCAATATTTGTATAGTCCCGTTTAGATTGGCCATTTGTCTGATGGATGACAAACGTCCGTGCTAAGTTTCAAACGAGTTCCACGATCAGAAATAGTAGACACAGTACACACATGCAAAGAGAGCAATTTCTACAATGATCAATAAACATATTAAGCAATTTTCTTCACAGAGAAAAAGTGTGCAAATTTGGACGAACCGATCTTATAATCATTGCCACACTGAGTCATAACCCTTTTGGTTCGTGGTAATCCTGTGACAAAATCCATAGCGATGTTTTCTCACGGTGTCCACTCAGTATTTCAACAGTTGTAGTAACCCCATAGCCTGTTTTGTGCTCAACCGTTACTTGTTGACACTTACGTAGGAGCACCTTAGAGACAGATGCATCTGCTACGTCTGTCTTCATTTCTTCCCACAAATACAACTGCATCGCTCATCAGTCTTTTGATACATCTTATTAGAACTGGTGAATAAGTCTACAACCAGAATCAATGATGATACTTATCTAAAAATTTCCTCTCAAGTCACCAACATTTTGAACACACAATCGAGACTTCAACTTCATCACACGATCAGGAATAACCCTGAGGAAAGTCTGAATGCTATACCATTTTGAGTGGCACATTATTACCAGTATTCACCAGTGAATCTTGACTTTAACTTCCTTGATATCATTAACTATCGAATGGTCGATCGATTTGTACGTGTGCTAAAAATAACGGCTCGGATATGACAAGTGATTTAGAATTGAGTTTCCACTTCAACAACTTCTTGAGAATATCTTTAACTATTGGCCTCTTTTACTTCGTATATATTACAGGGACTGCTCATGTTTCCTACTTCAAAGCACTCTGCCAACACACATTTTCTTCCCTAGATGGTATAAGATCGTGCAATCATAATCTTCAAGAGTTCCTCCACCTATTGTGTCTATAATTTAAATCTTTGATGTTGAAGCAGATATTACTTAAGTTTTATTATTAGTATAAATCTCACAACTTTCACAATATAATGTGTCTCACAAATTTAAGGCGGAATCACTAACAACATTTCTAAATCATGTGTAGGATAGTTTACTCTCATGCTTCTTTATATGTCTAGAATGCATAGAAATAACATTACCTTGTTGCATAATACACAACGACAACTCTGAAGATCGCATAACAACTGCTTCACTTCACCTCTATGAATGCCAATAGTTGACTTCAACCGTAACTCCTTCAATTTTTGAAGCTTTCCTCACATTGCATCATCCATCGACACACTCACACTTTCTCTCCTAGTCAACCTAGTCAACGAAATGCTAATTTTTAGAACCCACAACTCATTAATAAACAATAACAGAAAAACGCGAATTCCCTTTACCGTGGTTAGTCTGTCAATTATACGCTTCTATCTTATGGGCATCCATCTTCATTCATTCTCTTACACAAACAGACCTAAAATTCAACTATCCCATCAAACAACATTTTAGGATAGAGTCAATTCTTAATCTCTTTAACGTTCTCAAACCGATCTCAATTGTCGCTCGTGTTCTTCTTTACTCTTGGAATAAACAGGATATCATCCAATTGAACACAATACGAATTGATCCAAGAATGGTTTAAAAACGCGATTCATTCAAATCCTGAAAGTTTGTCAAGCATTAGTACAGCTCAAAGGACATAATCAGAATTCCTCATGTCCATAATGTGTGCGGAAAAGATGTATTCGTTATATCATCCCTCTCATCTTCAACTGGTGGAATACCCCGATCGCTAAATTCAATCTTTGAAAAACTTGCAGCCCTTCGAAGTGGTCAAACTCATCAATGTGTGGCAAAGGATATTTATTCTTTATATAACTTTATTCCAACTGCCTAATAGTCTACACACAACCTCATGGAATCATCTTTCTTCTTTACAATAACTATCGGTGATCCCCAAGGAGAAGATCTTGGGCGAATAAACCCCTTATCAAGAAGATCTTGAAGTTGCTCCTTTAATCTTTAAGTCTGAACTAATTCTATAGAGAACTCAATTTCCATATCAAGTAGTAACCTCGGAAGTTCTCAGGAAAAACATTTGGAAATTCACATGCTATTGGATTTTTTTTTTTTTTTTTTTTTCCAATTTCTCCTCAACCACTTGTGTATCCCTTACCAAAAGGCTAAATACAGCTTAAACAACCTTTTCTCATTAACTTTCTAGCTCTCAAGGCTGAGATTTAGTATGTGGTACCCAACAACGTTCTCTTGAAACGAGAAGACTGATTGCCCGAGTATCTCAAATTTCACCACTTTTATGACAATCCAAAAGTTTGCATGATGCAAAGCAACCATCCAGACCAAAATCACATCAAAATACACTTGACAACCTTTTCTCATTAAACTATGCTAGCTCTCAATGGCCTGAGATTTGGTTTATTGTGGTACCCAACAACGTTCTTCTTGAAACGAGAAAGAACCTGATTGTCCGGGTATCTCAAATTTCACCACTTGTTATGACAAATCCATAGTGGCATGATGCAAAGCCAACCAATCTTAGACCAATCATATCAAATCTGCCAAGTCAATAATACATAAATCTACTGGCAACACCTTGGCCTCAATAGCTATATCACAAGAACGATACACTAACTTAGCAAGCAAATTTCTCCAATAAGTGGTAGCCACAACTAAGTTCTTCTAGAAAAGATGAATATTTACCAATCGACGTCAGCAAACCTCGAGGATACAAAATAATGTGATCTCTCAGGATCACACAAAACATGACAATCATTGGACAAATAGAAAGTATAACCTTATAAATAAACTTGCATTGTTTTGACGCATGCCTAACGAGTCAAAGCAAGACACTGATCAAAGACTCTCTGCTGGTAATCTGACTTACCACATAATTCTCTAACCTCTCCCTGTAAGATGTTCCTTCACCTTTGACATATGAATTTCCACGTTGTGCAATAAAGTAGATGAGCCTGTGAAGATGTTAAGTTGGGTTTTGATGCATAACTAGAGGAGGATGTGTCATGTCTACAGGACAAGCCCTCTGTGTGACCTACTTGGCCACGATTGATAGCACACCTTACCATTACCATCTCTGGGAACAATTCAAAGTGAAACCTACCACAAATAGAACATCGTGTAGCTGAACACTAGAAATCTCTGAGGACAATCGGATCGATGCTGCTCCAGAGAATCTGATCTACGACTTTGCACTGTCTAGAAGACTGCCCGCTATGGACCACCTCTTGAGACATGATCTTTGTTGCCCCTGATAACCAAACAGAAATTCCCTACTGCTGAGTTAGATAGTTACTGTAACATCCTTCATTACCATTGTTTCTTCCGTGAATCTATCTATTACCTCCTTTTTTTCCTTCTGTCTGTGTCTTAATCTGAAGTGCCAAACTCAAAACCTCAACAAAAGTAGAAAAAATTTGAAGCCTAACCACATATCTAAATAAGTAATCCTTCATCCTCGATCGAAGCTCTTGACATGCATCTCCTCAGTGATAGGGTAGGAGTGTGTCTAGAGAGCTGTGTAAAACAAGCACAATACTTTGAAACTGTCATACCTCTGTTTGCTCCAATCGCTCAAACTCATGAGCCAGTCCATCTTTAACACTATCTGAAGAAGACGACCCATGACAATCTAAAGAACACTCTCCATGTAACGAGTGACCCCACTTGTGTACCACGTGACACTATATCGTACCAATCTCGGGCCACACTATTAGTTGGAAAGATTCAATTTCACTACTCTTACCTCAGAACACCCAATTGCTCTCCAAAGTTGCTTCTAGATCTACAATGAATTGTTGTGGGTCATCATCGCCTAGACCCAGAAACGTAGGGGGTTTAGCTTCATGAAGTCTGATAAGTAACCTCAAATACCCCCTCTCGCAAGCAGTCATCTATGCTCACTTGTTAACTCCAACAAGTTATTGAGACCTGTAGTAACCCTGCATACCAGCACAACTCTTCCATGGCTGGAATTTCATGCTCCTCCTCCTAGGTACCTCAACTCGCATCAAAGCCACGTCGCCAAATTAGCTCTACGCCTATTTCGAGCAGAATTGAAACACGACCTCCGTTGATGAGCACCTTGGACCTGGGCAATTGACTCATCAACAATTTCCTTAATAGTAGGATTCCTAGTCTGGGGTGGCATTCTCCACTTAATCAAAGAACATTGATAAAAATTGAACAAGACGACAAGAAAATTTGGAAGATAGTGATGATAAAATTTAAACACAGATTCAGACAAGATGAGACTCTCATAGAGTGCTAACAAACTTGCATAAGTTGTGCCGGTAACACAATTTACTGACAATACTATTATCACCCTATGTTTGCAACTATTAGGACATACACCGGACTCTGATACAACTTTGTCATGAACCCAAAAACTAAACCATTGTGGACCGGCAACACAAGCATACTCTAAGCATGGCAAAAGCTATCAACTAACTTAACAATTAAACTAAATCGTCTGAATAACCATTTTATATATATATATATATATATATATATATATATATATAATTTTTCTCGAAATTTCTACATCCTCTGTACCTTCAACATTCCCAAATTTATAAAATCTTTGTTTACAATATTAAGTCAATCAATTCATATTTCAAAGAGCATAATCTAATTGTTTAATACATTTCCCAAAAAGACTATATAATCTTCAATAACTGCAAAATACATTACGACTCAAAATACTTTACAAAAAAGGATCCTCGATCAAAGGGATCTACCAAAACAAATATGATTGAGATTTAAATCTACTAAGAGCTTGCTACTCAGCTACCTGTGAATCTGAAAAAAAATAAACAACATGAAGGGGTAAGTCACAAAGACTTAATGAGGAGACAACTATCACCATCAACTAGAAGGGAAACATAAAAAATGCACAAATAATTATTTTTCAATTTTGTAGCGATTATGTTATAAACATAATAAAATCATTAAACTTATAATTTAGTTGTTCAAATAGAAATATTAAAAATTCAATTAATAGCAAAGCGAAATCAAAATGAATAACCTTAAAATCATCATAGAAAATCAAGCAAGTAAAAATACAAATTTTTTTAGAACCAAGAGGCGGCTTCATCTCATTGCTAGCCCTTTCCTTCTAAGGGTGGCTCCATCTAACGAATAGTCTCTCCTATCAATCCTGCAACACATCATCACATATCAATTAGGGAGCATACATCTTGTTGATTGCCCTCTCCTCCTACAAATGACATTTCTCATAGGGACATCTCCATCTAACGTGTAACTCTCCCTAATCAAAACGAGGTAACAAGGTGCACCTACCGCTGTTAATGATTTCACATCACATATTTAAAAAACTTTATAACTCATAAGGATGAAATCGAGAAAAAAAATCAAAGGTTGTGATCTCCAATTTTTCAATAAATACTTTAATATAGAAAACAAGTAAAATAATAATTATAGCATTATAAAAATATATGGCGATGACCGTCGTCAACTCACAACTATGGAGAATTGTCTAAGTTTGTTCTCCAACAACTCTTAGAGTAACAGGCAGGACCTCAGCTAACAAATCTGAGAAAAATTTTTTTTTCAAGACTTTAGAAAAGATAATCTAAAGTTTAGCTAACTCTAGGAAACCATAAAAATCATTTAAATCTACTCCAAGCACAAAATAAGATTTTTAACTAAAACTATATTTTTTTAGATATTCATACTAGCATTCAAGTTGTGTATTTACCTCATAGATTCTCAATAAACAACTCTCAATAGATGGGTACCCTTCTCCTTCCTTAGAGCACAAACCCTAACCCAAAATCCTAACCAAGAGGATGAGTAGGAGTATGAGAAATTATACTTTTGGTGATGTTAAATCTCTTCTAAGGGTTGAGGGTTTAAGTAGTGTGGAGTGAGAAGAAGCAAGGAGAAGGAAGAAAAAAAAAAACAAAAAAATTGGGGGAGGTGTTGTCTTGGCCGAAAGGGAGAGAAGAAGGAGGAGAAGAAGAAGAGGAGAAAATCAGTGAAAAAAAATGAAGTAGATATGAGTGATACATACACTACGCCAAAAATGACATTTAACAGCGCCCCTTTTACAGCGCTTGCTAAACACATGCGCCGTTGTAAATATATTTTAAAAATAACGGAGCCTTTTACAGCGCTTTTGTTGATAAGCGCTGTAAAATAAGCGCTGTTGTAGGTCATATAACGTGTGCGCATAACGTTATAAGGCTTTTACAGCGCTTGTCAAAAAAGCGTTGTAAAATGAAGCGCTTTCGCGTATCAGTTACAGCGCTTTTTTCACAAGCGTTGTAAACACATGCGCTTTCAAATATTTGAACTACCTAATACAGCGCTTTTTTCACAAGCGCTGTAAAATACATGCGCTTTCATTGAATTTAAGTACCTATTACAGCGCTTTTTTCACAAGCGTTGTAAACTACATCTTTCAAATAATTATATACGTTGGAAACCCTCATATCCTCTACA
>PGTU02013627.1:0-14639 GCA_002896215.2 Cicer echinospermum
CTGACCAGGGCATTTGGCTGAGAAATTTTGTCACGGGGCTGCAAATAGTTGAAGGGATTGAAAGACCACTAAAGTTGTATTGTGACAATAGATCAGCAGTCCTGTATTCTAACAATAATAGGAGCTCAACCAAGTCAAAGCACATTGACATTAAGTTCCTAGTTGTTAAAGAGAAGGACAAACTCCATAGAACACTTAAGGGCAAACTCCATGATTGCGGATCTACTCACTAAAGGTCTACCACCCAAGGTCTTTCATGAGCATACTGCTCACATGGGTGTGCTATAGTTTGAGGAATCTTGATTTTAGCGGGAGTTTCGTCCATTATGTAATTCATGTTCTATGTTTAATTGTAAAACACAAATACATTGTATTTGGACTTTCTGATCAGAAATAAAATTTAAAGTATTCATTCGATAAAGTAGGACCAGTTGAAAATTGACGTGCATTGACCAACTTCATGTAATTTTCATGCTACTTTCATAATGGGTCTATGTCAGTTAGTTGTGTCAGTACGGGTGATCATTGATGGGTTTAGTTATGCTTATTATGACGAAAGCCTCATTGGTTCCATGTGCTGATATGATTAATGGACGGGACAATTTTGATTATACTCAAGGTAATTATAATGACATTTTTTGACGTCATAAAGTCTAACACACTCCTAAGGATACATGTGTGACCAGTGGGAGATTGTAAAGAATTTATGGGTCCATATGTAATTATTATAAAGTGCTGTTGGGGCATTATTAATTGCCATAGGACTAGGGTCAAATAAATATATAATGTTATGGCTAAAGGAGGCATAAGATTTATGAAAATTAATAGTGTAGATACCAGACAGTTTCTAATTTAATGAGGGGCTGAATTGGAAATACTGCAATTTGGGATATAACCAATAATAGTTATATATAGGGGTAATGATCCCCAAGGCAAACACAACAAGACTATTCAGTTTCAAAACCATAAAGGAGAAAACTCTCTGGTTCTCTCTATCCCCATCAAGAGAGCAAAGTCTTCAGGGTGTTTTGCTGAGGAAGATCACTCAACCCATTGGCTCTATCATCATCATCCCAGGATTTCATTAATGGCAATTCCCACAGGTACGCTTCCGCATTTGATTATTCATCATGTAATTGACATGGATAATTAATAATATATACCAACGATAGATGATCTATGTCCTTTGTCTCAATTCACTTTTGTGATTTGGGTTCTTTGATGGAGAGCTTTCATAATGACAACACCACTATTTTGTAATAATATGTATTGTACTCTCTTCTTTTCTTATATTTTGCTTTTTTCTTTTGGTGATGTTATTTAACTTTAAGGTGCATGCTATGTTTGTATGAAATGCCTACTAATACTATAGTAGGTATCAAATAAATGTACGTTTCTATATGTTAATGGCCAAAAAGTATTATTGTTATTCTAAACCTCTTACTCTTAATTATCATGTTACTTTGTTGGTGTTTATGCATCTTTCATAACTACTCACTTACTCCAAAGAACTGGATTTTCAACGGCCACTGCGGAAGCATGGTAGGTAGATAGAGTGGTCATGACTACTCCAAAGTTTCAATCTTTTTTTAAATGATTTATCAAATAATTAAAAAATTAATTAACACAATTTATATTATATTTTTCACTAAATTTCAATTATATGTGTTTTGAGTTTTGTCTAGAGATATAAAAATCAAACTAATGATATGATAAACTCAAATTCAACAAAAATTGAAATCAATTAAATTGAATTTTTGGTGTTCGAATTTAATCTGAACATAATCAAATAAACTTAATATCTATTGATTTAAGTATGATTTTACTTTATTTAAAATCGACCCTTATAGATAAATAAAATCAATACACAATGTTATCTTAAATATATATTGTATTTAAATTTTTTTTAATCATTTACTTATTATTTTCTCATAATAATTTGTATACTTATTGTCGTTTAAAAATTTAGTAAATGTTTTCAATAGTGTATTTTTCATTGAACTGAACCAAATATCAACATTTATTCATCAATGGAGTTTAGTTTGGTGAGATTAATTGTAAAAACTTAATCAAATTAACTATCTTTTTTGTTTAGATTTTTTTCCTCTCAAAACATAAAAACTAAATCAATATGTTATGTCCATACTTAAACAACTTTTCAGTTTAATTCCTCTTTCTTTTGCAGTTATGGTTATAAAAACAATATGTCACTACGCGAAAAATAGGATTTTACAGTGCTTTTTTTAAGCAATTTACAGCGCTTTTTCAAAAATAAAAAGCGATATGGAATCGAGCGCTGCAAAAGATACAACAGCGCTTTTTTAAAACCAAAATCGCTATAAAACATGTAGATATATTGCGCGCTTGATATGCACATTTTACAGCGGTTTTTCAAAAAAACGTTGTAAAAGGCGCACACATTATATGCATTATTATGCACCTTTTACAACGCTTATTGAAAAGAGCGTTGTAAAATGTGCACTATAATGCATATATTGGGTGCACATTTTACAACGCTTATTTGAAAAAGCACTGTAAAACGTGCACTCAATATATGCATTATAGTGCATATTTTACAGCGCTCTTTTCAATAAGCGCTGTAAAATACGAGGGTTAGCAGAAATACGATTCGCAGAAATATGGTTTGAAGAAATACGTAATGAGGGTTACGTATTTCAATGAAAAGATATTGTGTGTAATGGGAGAGATGATCGTGGATGGAAATAAGGTTCGAAATGAGGGAGATGATCGTGGAAATAAGGTTCGTAATGGAAGAGATGATATGGTTTGCAAAGGAAGAGAAGAACGATGAAGGTTGAGATGATAGTGAAGTTTACGTAATGAAGAGGAAACTGAAGCGGTTTATTGTTATATATAAAACCCTTTTACAGCGCTTATTGGAAAAGCGCTCTAAAAGGCCTCCTTATTTTATTTTTAAAAAGACTCTTTTACCGCGCTTGTTGGAAAAGCACTCTAAAAGGCCTCCTTATGTTACTTTTAAAAAGGCTCTTTTACAACGCTTTTTCCAAGAAGCACTGTAAAAGACCTCCTTGTTTTCTTATGTTATATGAATGTTTTTTTTAAAGCCTTTTACAACGCTTTTTCAAATAAGCGCTCTAAAAGGCCTCTTTATGTTATTTTTAAAAAGGCTCTTTTACAGCGCTTTTTCCAAGAAGCGTTGTAAAAGACCTCCTTGTTTTCTTATGTTATATGAATGTTTTTTAAAGCCTTTTACATCGTTTTTTCAAATAAGCGCTCTAAAATGCCTCCTTATGTTATTTTTAAAAAGGCTCTTTTACAGCGCTTTTTCCAAGAAGCGCTGTAAAAGACCTCCTTGTTTTCTTTTGTTATATGAATGTTTTTTTTAGAGCCTTTTACAGCGCTTTTTCAGATAAGCGCTCTAAAAGGCCTCCTTATGTTATTTTTAAAAAGACTCTTTTACAACGCTTCTTTGAAAAAGCGTTGTAAAAGAGCTCCTTGTTTTCTTATGTTATATGAATGTTTTTTTAAAGCCCTTTACAACGCTTTTTCAAATAAGCGCTGTAAAAGGCCTCCGTGTTTTATTTTTATATTTAAGGCTCTTTTTCAGTTCAGTTCATGTAAATTAATAATTTATATTCAGTTCAGTTCATCTAAATTACTAATTTATATTCAGTTCAGTTCATGTAAATTACTAGTTTAAATTAAATTACATGAACTTAGTATAAAACACTCAAATCAAGCTAAATATAAGCAGAAAATAAATTAATCAGAAAAGCAAATACATGCCTGCTTATATAAAACAATTAAACATGTTCAAACAATTAAATTTACATTAACTCAGTTCAGATTACATGGCTTATATAAAACAATTAAACATGTACATTAAGATGCCCTTCTTCTTTTCCTGGTGGGATTCACATTTGTTTGTCGATTTACAATACGAAATGATGGATTAATCCAAATTCCCTCATCATGATCATCTCTAAGATATAAACCATCATCAGTTGAATCAATTTCATGTGGTTGTTGTGATGTTGCAAATAAAAGATCATTACCAACATCTTCATCATTATTGTTATCATCACTTATTTTATTGGTCGATAGGACAACAAACAATTTATCATCAGCAGAATCAGTGACATAAAACACTTGTGAATCTTGCGACGCTAAAATAAAAGGCTCATCTTTGTATCCCACCCTATTAAAATCGACAAGCAAGAACCCTAACTCATCAATCTGAACGCCATTATCATTATCGACTCACTTGCAACCAAATATAGGAACACGAAACATTGTGTAGTCTAACTCCCATATGCGCTCGATAACCCCAAAATATGATAGATTTGCATATATTGGATTTTTGTCTTTTGCACTTGAGACATGCATCGCTTCAGCTACGAGAGTGACTCCACTATTTTGCATAGTGGTCTGATCATCTTGTTCTTTGGTATAAAATGTGTAGCCGTTAATAACATAACCAGTGTAAGAAAAGACATGTAAGCTCGGACCATTTGCTAGCCACCTCAATCTATTTGAAATTGATCTGGGGTCTATATCAAATTTTGACATTATGTGATTTTTTAACCATGTTACAAAACTTCGATTGTGCTCTCGAGTTATCCAATTTTGATTCCTATTCATGTTCAAACGAGATAACTGATCAATGTGTATTGTAACATACGGTTGAACCTCATCATCATTGTGCAGAACATACAATTGTGCCTGCTCCCATTATGTCCTTGATATAGTCAGTAGTCTCCTTCCAGTTATCCCTTCTCCTGATAGTCTTCCCGAATGACGAGACATGGGAAGCCCTATGGATTCAACATTGGACAGATATTCAGTACAAAATTCAACAGCCTCTTCAACAATGTATCGTTCAGCAATACAACCTTCTGGTCGACTTCTACTTTTTACGTACCCTTTTAATATTTTCATATATCGTTCTATCGGATACATCCATCTCATATAAGCTGGCCCACAAAGTTGTGTCTCCTTAACTAGATGAACAGTAAGGTGAACCATTATATCAAAAAACGATGGTGGGAAATACATTTCAAGCTCACACAAAGTAACAACAATTTCCCTCTGCAATGTCGGTAATTTCTGAGGGTCGATCACTTTACTAAAAATTTCCCTGAAGAAGAAACATAATCTAGTTAAGGCTAGTTGAACTTTTTCAGGTAAAATGGAACGTATACCTATTGGTAGCAAATGCTCCATTAGAATATGACAATCATGGGTCTTCAAACCTTTTAACTTGAGGTCTTTCATACAAACCAAATTTTTAATGTTCGAAGAGTATCCTTCTGGAACTTTAACTTCGTGTAGAAATTTACATAAAACAATTTTTTCCTTTCTAGATAGAGTATGAGCAGCTGGAGGTAGATATGTGCGATTTCCTTTCTTTACGGGACCCAATTCATTTCTTATTCTCATATCGACCAAGTCCAATCTTGCGTTGATGCCATCTTTAGACTTTCCTGGAACATTGAGTAACGTACCAATAACACTATCAAATACATTTTTTTCAATATGCATCACATCGAGGAAATGTCTTATATACAATGACTTCCAATATGGCAATTCAAAGAAAATTAACTTTTTCTTCCACCCAGTTTTGACCAGCTCTCCCGCAAAAGGTTTGCCAAATTTATTGGTCAAACCTTGTACTTTTTCAAGTATTTGATATCTAGTCGGTGCTAAAGGAGCTTTACCTTCATCTGATTTTCCATTGAATGCATTTCTCCACCCACGATACTGATGACTATAAGGTAAAAATCTACGATGTCCAAGAAACACATTCTTCTTAATCCACTTGTTGTCAGAAAATGTACAATTCCCACCCTGAGATTTTTGCTACAAACTTCTAACAATACTTCTAGATAGCACACTACTATCTTAGATTAAGCTAATTTAAGAAAATACTACTTTCTTTTACAAGTGATACAATATGATTTGGAATAAGGATATAAGAGAGGTATAATGATTTCAATCCAATAATACTTTGAGAACTTTTCCGAATGATATAAAAATGAAATGCAAGTACTTTGTAAAAACCAGAATTTTGTTCAAAATTGTTCAAGGTTTGATTCAAAGGATTGTATGTTTTTTATCTGAAGATATGGTGTATTTATACTCCATAAACATCTCTTCAGATTTGTGGCTATTGATAAGAGTTGATGAACAAAAACAATGATCAGAACCATTCAGATCTGAAAAATGATTACTTCCAGTGTATTCGATACATGATGTATGATTTCGGAATTACACCTCTGTGTAACGTTCAGATTTATTTCAAAATTGCATCTTGGTATTCGAATAACATCCTTTATGTAGTCGAATACAAATTTATGTTTATATAGAAACTGACTTGGCTTTGTATTCGATTACGGATGGACGTAATCGGATATAGATGTAAAAGTTTTGCATACTATATTTTGTATTCAGAACTCAGAAGGTCGGTAGTCGAATACAGATGCCAAAGTTTTGGCTACTGACTTGCTTTGTATTCGACTACAGCAGGTCGTTAGATCGAATACAGATGTGGAAGCCTTTTTGCTTCTGACTTTGGCATCTGTATTCGAATACACTATGCTGTATTCGATTACACCTTTGTATTTTGTCAAAAATATTAAGTTTAAGACTTTTGTTAATGTAATTTTGACTTTTGAAAATACTTTATATGCATATGTAAATATGAATGGTTCTCATGTATTTGAAGTATTGGTTGTATCATTTACCTTTACATTAAACATCTAATATGTTTGGATTTAACGTTTTATCAATGAAGATATTTGAACTTCTTTTTGAGCTTGTTGCTTTGATCATATTTGTTGATCTTTGTCTTCATCAAAAATGGAGTTTAGAGATAGTTACGACACACAAGTTGGATATTTGTTTCACTGTTGTGATTTGCTCTGATGGACATTTGCTCTTATTTTGAATTATTGTATTCTTTTAACACTCATCTCATGTTTCAGAATACTCACTATTTTTTTAGAAAGAATATTATTTTTTTTACTAATCTTAACAATGGAAAATTCCCCCTCTTTCTGAAAAACAAAACTATATTTATAGAGTTTTCTTTAATTGTTCAGGTGTTTTCTTTGTATGTGCCTCTCTTTGAGATTTTCAATAAGTTATCTGTTTGATGCATCATTTCTTTTGCTCATAACAAGAGTTTCTTCTACACATTTGATGCATTCACGGACTTAGCTTATTTATTTTTATCTGATTATGTTCAATCTGCTGACATAGCTGGTTGCTGGGCTAAGAACTTTTTTTTTGTTGCTTTACATATTGTTTATACATGGATCCAACAATGTTGTCTTTTAATTTTTGTTTCAAACTCAAATTGTCTCTTTGCTCTCTATCATGATGTGCAATGACTAAGAGCAGAATGCAAATTACTTTTTCAATTAATTAATATTCTACATACATTTTTTCATTTTTTGTATCAAACATTTGTTTTTAAAATTATCATTTTCCATTTAGTTACTACACTATACTTATATATTATGTTTTCTCTAATTAGTACAACAGTACAAGAATCCAAGATACAAGAAGACAAACAAACTGTAACAAAAAACAGGAAGTACGACAGGCAAATATAAATAAAAAGTTGGCTTAATGTTTAAATGTTAGTTTGATGAGACAAAATAAGCCTCAACACTTATTACAATATATTGTATCATTTTTATTTCTATTTTATATTTTTTTTTGTAAATAATTATAATAAATGCATATATATTAAAAAAATAATGACATCATAAAAATTGATATATTATGAGTATAATTTAGTAGGCCGGACAAAGTTGGGGTACTACACACTTGAAATTGTGTAACAAAAAGAAAATTTGAGATGTAGCAAAACAAGGGAGAAAAGAGAGAGAAAAAAGAGGAAAAAAAACTCAGATTTTCAGAGTTTTTGTGTGTCTATAAATCTGAACAGAAACCTTTATTTATTGAGAAATTCTACATTTGACGGAAGCAAAAACAAATACGGTCCAATTGACCGCCGGATCCACGATGGAAAACATAAATGTATGTAAAATATGTCAAATAATATAAAAAAAAAAATGCACACTTTTTATTTTTTTTTTTTATTTAAGAGTTGTACCCACTCAATCCAAACCTAACTAAATATGAGTTTTATCAAACTTAAAATCAGAAGACTTAATTGCAGTTTTCGTTTATCTATTTTTATTAATTAATGTAATGAACTATCTATTTTAAAATTCGACATTTTAATCTCTCTCTCATAGATTTTTAAACTATAAAAATGCGATCAGACGTATTTTAAATAACGTGAGATACAGTTCTTATGATATAAAAATTATTTAGATACATTAATTATTCATATGTCATTATTAAATTACAAATATGAAACAAGTTTGAAGTTAAAAGTTAAGTTTTTACGGTGTTGTATTCCGATTTTTATTGCACGTTGATCTTCTAATCATCTTATCATATAAACACGGTATTTAAAAACATGTCAAGTCACTATTTTTTTTAATTAAAATCAGATGAAGAAAACAAAATTCGATTTTTCAATTAGGAAAATAATTTAATTGAATCAGTAAAAATAAAAGTACTAAAATTACAATTTAAAGCAAATCATAAATTTAGTTCATACCTTAAAAAGAGCCACCCGTAAAACCTCCCAGGATTTGTCGTTCGTTCATGCACAATGTCATCAATGGCAACTTGATTTCACACCAACAATGGCACATCATTCTTCATCTCAAGTTTAAGGAATTGGCTCCGGAGGAATAATGTGATTTACTAATACGGCACGACAACACACTGGCCTTATTCATTTATGTGTGTTTCTTCTTTGTTGTCTTATTCTTCTTATGCGCAATAATTATTTATTTGTGGTTTTCTTCAATCTTTCTTCTTTTCTTTTGAATTTGAATTTATATTTATTTTTGAACATTTTATTTCTTTTACGGAAAAAACAATATGCATTCATTTAAATTGGAAAAATATATCGATAAAATACAAATTCAAATTCGTTAAAAAAAAAAATGATGAATATGTGAACAAACTCACATCATTTAGGTTAATAACACAAAACAACAACATGCATACAAATATATCAGAATTCAAGTGTTCACAATATTTATGTTTTTGGATCTATGTTCATGATGTCAAAGTCATTGATTGCAATATGTATTTGATCAAAACTACGTGTCAATCTGAATCAAATAAACGCCGTCAAAAAGATGGAATTTTTTTCCACCAAAACGACGAACAAAATAGTGTTACACTCAGACGAAGAAATAACATAAAAATCCGAAAGAAAAAGCAACTTTGTGTAGAAACCACTTATTTAGATAAATTGCACAACGAAAAATGACTTGAAGGAGTGATTATGGATAAAAAAAAAAATCATAAATCATCCATCTACAATAGAAGAAGAAAAAAGACCTAACTTATTTTTTGCATAGTGACTGCTACTCTCAACGGCTCAATCAATTATTAGTTTTTAAAAAATATTGATAATTTTAAGAAATATGATACGATTACAATAAATAAATTAAAAACTAACAAAATAACATTGTTTTCGCAAATTAAGATGGGGCAAACTTTTCGATGTTTTAAAAATTAGAAAATATAAATATAGAAAAAAAAATATAAAGATTTTTTAGTTAGGTCCATCGTGCCACTCTCTTGAAACAACTTTTCATTTTTCCTAAAAGTCATATATTTATATAAAAATTAATAAAAAAAAGTAACGGTTATAATTTTATTATTATTAAATTATGAAAGTATTTTTCTTTCCTGAGAGAACCGTGATATAGTTTGACACAACTTTAATAGTAAATTCGTTAAAAACTGAATTTTACGTAACTACACTCTAACGGACGAACTTATTTGACTACCGTTGAAGATGCTCTTAAGATGATCGATCGACTTAAACACGTGGCAATACTATAAGACGCATTCAGTAAAATCTTAGACCCATATTGCATTAGCCAGTCGGTAAAAGAGGAGTAAGGAAGAGGATTTGTTTTTTATACATCCTCTTTTCAAAAAACAAGTAACACATGACATGCATGGTAATAAGTGGCTACTATAAATATTATCCTTATGACCTTATAAACATTAAATTGTACAACAAAAATATTGTCCAAAAGCCATTTTTTCCCATTCCTCTAGACGATAAAATCTCAAATACGAAAATGGGGACATTGTAAACAATAAATATGGTTTCATCCATTGTAAACAAGAAATATATATATGCACATCATGAGGCAATAAGAGATTAATAGAAAAATACGTACAAAGAGAGTAGCTAACCAACCAATGAAAATAACTTCAACCAAAAATCTTAGAGCACCTGGACAAAAAATAAAGAAGCACTCACAATCAAAAACATATTATACATGATTTGTTATATTTGTTATCTTATGTGAATAGAAAACACATAAGACATAAAAAAAAACTACAATGCAGAAAAACAAACATTGCATATCTGAAAAATCATTAAGATAAGAATGAATGGAGTAAGAAAGGCCAGGAAATAATAAAATGGTAATATGAATACCATACTGCACTTGTTGTGACTAATTTGATTGCCCGTACTACACTGTACATCTATGATAATGGTAAACTCATGTGGCAATGATAAATCTTCTGGCAAGGGAGGCGAGTCTCCTATCAACAAAGTCACAATTGAACAAATAATTTCTTTTAATCCTGCCTAGAGCCTCGTGATTCTTATGCTCAAGATTTAGATTGGAAGAATTGTTGTGTCATCAGAGTCGTTTATGATCTGTCTTATGAGGAAAGTGGTAAGAATAGAGGGATGGAAGGATAGGAGAAAGCATAAAAGTCAAAGAAAAAAGTATATCTTTTGATGGGTTATAGTTCTGATTCTGAGTTAGAAGACAGGAAGAGGCCAAGAGGGGAAAAAAGGAGAAGAGCATCGAAAACGAGAAGAGCGATGCAAAAAAATGGAAGAGCGGAGGTTATGAAGCTGAATAAGCTTATGATTTTGAGCTGCGCGAAATAAGGCTCCTTAATCCCTCAAACAAAAGAGGAGCATGTCTAACGCAATATACATTATTGTTTATTATATGCATTAAAGGATACTTGGAAGAGAAGATGAAACATAGTGATATTGGAAACACCTTAGACAAGGAACGGCTGTGTTATAATGATTTCTAAGTGGACCTCACCCTATTATAGAAAAGCCTGACAACCACACCCTAAACAAACACCTTCTTAATCTGCGTATTGTTCCCATCTGCGTATTAAGTCATATTCCTTAGGATTTACATGCCAAATTTTTTTTTAGGAAACACCCGCAACAAAGTTTATTTTTGTTAGATCCTGGAAAATTCCGCAAGTAAATTTCCTACAGAATCTCTCATATATTTCTATGTTCAAAATTTTTTTTTTTAAAAATAAAAATAAAAAAGACAAGTTCTAAGGTACTATAAAATAATAGTGTGGGCTGATACTATCAATATTTTGACCAATCATTTTTCTTTAATTTATTCACGGAAGTATTAGTATAATATATTGACTAAATTAAGAGTTTTAATACATTTATCTATTCAAGTTTAACTCATACAAAAAGATAGAGATTAAAGAAGAATTACAAGAAGTATTCATGAACGATTCTTGATAAAACTCCTTCAACGATATTAGAACCAGACTTCTTTGAATTTCTCTACTAGGACAAAAGTCTCCAAACTTCAAAATAGCCAAAACAGATACCTAGAAAGTGAGAAAAATACATTTTTATGCATTTTGTAGTGTGTCATGTGCCAAACACGTGCTAGGAGTGCTCCAACGCTCCTAGGAATAAGTAGCACGTCAAAATACCGTAGAAATGTGCCTTAGACGCAAGCATTTGCGCTCCAGTGCACAACATCATTTGTCTGACGTTTAGTGCATTTTTCTCCTCTTTTGAATTCAAATTTTGGTTTCGATTTCTGCATGAAAGTTGTTCTGATGTCTGCACTTGGTTTGACTCTAATTGGACATATACAAATCAAGATATAATTAAAATATTCCACATAGGTCATGTTGATTTCTCACCAAAAATCCAACACTGGACTAAAACAACGAAAACTACAAAAAATCTCTACTTAATCAAGGAAATAAGAGCATAGACATTTAATTAACATCGAACTAAAATCAACAAAATATATCAAATAAATTCCTAAGTTAATTAATAATTAAAGATAAATAATACTAAAAGCAATAAAAGAATATGCATATAATGAAGAGTTATCAATTATAGTATACTTTAAATATTTTGATACGCTTAAATTAAACTTCAAAATTATTCACTTTTAAAAAAGCATTATTTCCTTGAAACAAAGTATTTTTTTTTAAAGAGGTTCACTTCCCTTAAACCGACTTAACTTTCTAAAAATTCGAAATCTCTTAGCTTTTCAAAATAGATTATCAGCAAATCTCTTCTTCCTCTACTCTTACTCAAAGCTCCAAAATTTTGTTGGAATCACAAATTTATTTATAGTCTTAAAATTAAATATCGTAGACTATAGGATTACAAAAATCTCCCTACAATGTGTTTGTGTTCGAAAACTATGATGGAGAAATAAGAGGAAAATGTTAAATTCACTCCTTATGGTCAAACTAAGAAGAGGAAGCATTTTGGTAAATGGAAGGGAGGCATCCTCACACACTCAAAAGAGAACAAAGAAGCTTACTAATTTTCGGAAAATTCTCTCTAAGTTTTTATCATCTCAAGAAAACCCCTAGAATTTTTGTATAGGCAAACATTTAACATCTTGCTTTAAAATGGTGTATTCTTTTAACTTGAATGGAAAAAGTCCAAATTAAAATTTTAAAGGTTCTTCATCTTCTTCGTAAATCTAGCAATCAAAACCCATTAAATCTTAAAATAAAACCAAAGTTTAAATCAATTATAAGTTTTTAAGATTTATTCAAACTCATAAATATGAAACTCAGATACATATAAGTGAAGTAACTTTTGGACCAAAATCATAATATTGCCATTGCTTGGTTCCAATCTACAAGAGTCACCAAGAATGAAATGAAATAGGCGAATGGTAACACCTTTTCTCAATCTCCAAACCAAACCAATGAAATGATTTAATCAATACCACACAAGCTAAGCTGAATCCAATTATGAATGAAAAATAGTAATTCAAAGGCGGTGGAAATAAGAAGAATCAATCGGAATCAAGAGAAAAGAAAACATAATTAGCCGTAAGAACTAATAAACACGAATAACTAATAAAGTGGAATGGAGATTTTCTTCGTGTTAAATTTATGGGTTTCGACAAACACCAAAAACTTGGGTGATTTTCATTTTGGTTTTAATATATGATTTTTTGTGTTTCAATTTTTGGTTTGTTGAAGAGGAATAATCCTAATAATTTCAAATTAAATTGTATTACAAAGTTTAAAAAAAAATAATCGGTTCCATAATTTTTCCGCTAAAAAATGTGTCAGACTAGTAGATATAATTTTGTCTAAATTTATAACAGTAAAATTAGAAATATTGATTATATTAAATTGACTTAATTTATAGTATCAAACCAAACAAAATCAATTTTTAATTTGATACACAACAAAGGAGATCTTGATTGATTTCATGAATTTATTGTAGATGGAACAAATTGTTGACAATAATTGTAGATGAAAACTTCTTTTGTTTTTTAAACTTAAAAGGTGTTTAGACCTTTTCATTCGTGATAATATATCTACTATTTATCTAAAAAACAAACATTGCTTTGATTATCTAAAAAACTTTCACTTTCTCCCATTTTCTTTTCTTTTAATTACAACACATCTGTCGCGGCCTAAAATTTCGAGTTTTCATCGAATTCAATGGAGTCGCCACCAAAATTTATTTTAAAATAGGGAAAATATTGGGAAACCCTTAAAAATGTAAAAATGGTCTTTGAAACCAGATTTTGAGTTCGGGAGTCGATTATGCGTAGGGAAGGTATTAGCACCCTACGACATCCGTTAAAATACGGTTACCTTTAATTAATTGTGCAAAATTATATCAACTTAAATATATTTATTTTTCTTTATTATTAAATATGAATATAAATTGTTTTTTATAAATGTGATTTTTTGAGATAAAAGTGTGTTAAAAAAGAATGGAAAAAAGAAAGTTTTTATTAGTGTGCTTGACAAGAGTGTGATCTTGCTCCTACGTATCTCCCGGTGCGATGGAGAAATCAAAGCTACGTAGTTCTTGGTAAAAAATGTGAATGTGTTGATTGCTTTTAAATAAATTGTATTTTGTTATTAAAAAGTTAAATTTGACGAACTTAAAAAAGGGCTTGCTTGGTTTGAATAATTATCTTAAAATATGAATTTTAAGACGATCGAATTGTACAACTCGTGTCTCAAAATTCAAGGAGTAAAAAGATGTCACATCTAATTTAATCCTCTTAAGAATATTTTTATTTTTATTTTTAAATTAAGTTTCCAAACTAACAACATAGTTTAATTTATAGTATGTAACTCTAGGATTAAAATATAAATAATTTTTATGATTAACTTGTTTATGATTTTTATTTTATTAATTTATTTTGTGAATATGAGATTTAGAGCCATCAAATTGTCACAATTTGTGTTCTAATAACTCAAAAATTAAAAAGATGTCACATCTAGTTAATTTTTAACGAAAT